>JAXLNO010005403.1:0-250321 GCA_038087875.1 Malacoraja senta
GTCGCCAAAATTCCGCCAAATCGCAACATTTCCGTCGAGGTCGCCATAAATCCGGCAAGATCGCCACAAATCCGGCAAGGTCACTACATTCCCGGCGAGGTCGACAACAATCCGGCAAGGTCGCCACAAATGCGGCAAGGTCGCCATATTTCCGGCAAGGTCGCCATAAATCCTGCAAGGTCGCCAACAATCCGAAAAGGTCGCCATATTTCCGACAAGGTCGCCATAAATCCGGCAAGGTGCATCAAATCCGGCAAGATCGCCACATTTCAATCAAGGTAGCCATAAATTCGGCAAGGTCGCGTCAAATCCGGCAGGGTCGCCACATTTCCGGCAAGGTCGCCATAGATCCGGCAAGGTCGCCACAAATCCGGCAAGGTCGCATCATTTTGGCAAGGTCGCCAGAAATCCGGCATCGTCGCCACAAATCCGGCAAGGTCGCCACATTTCCGGCAAGATCGCCATGAATCCGGCAATGTCGCCACAAGTCCGGCAAGGTCGCCACATTTCTGGCAAGGTCGCCATAAATCTGGCAAGGTCGCCACAAATCCCACAAGGTCGCCATGAATCCGGCAAGGTCGCCATAAATCCGGCAAGGTCGCCACAAATCCGGGAAGGTCGCCACATTTGCGGCAAGGTCGCCATAAATCCGGCAAGGTCGCCACAAATACGGCAAGGTCGCCACAATTCCGGCAAGGTCGCCATAAATCCGGCAAGGTCGCCATATTTCCGGCAAGGTTGCCAAAA
This sequence comes from Malacoraja senta, assembly GCA_038087875.1. Taxonomy (NCBI): domain Eukaryota; kingdom Metazoa; phylum Chordata; class Chondrichthyes; order Rajiformes; family Rajidae; genus Malacoraja; species Malacoraja senta. The sequence continues at coordinate 748 of JAXLNO010005403.1, forward strand.
ATCCGGCAATGTCGCCATATTTGCGGCAAGGTCGCCATAAATCCGGCAAGTTTGCCACAAATCGGGCAAGGTCGCCATATTTCCGACAAGGTCGCCATAAATCCGGCAAGTTTGCCTCAAATCCGGCAAGGTCACCATATTCCCGGCAAAGTCGACATTAATCCGGAAGGTGGCGTCAAATCCGGCAAGGTCGCCACATTTCCGGCAAGATCGCCATATTTCCGGCAAGGTCGCCATAAATCCGGCAAGGTCGCCACAAATGCGGCAAGGTCGCCATATTTCCGGCAAGGTCGCCATAAATCCGGCAAGGTCGCCACATTTCCGGCGAGGTCGCCACAAATCCGGCAAGGTGACCGCAAATCCGGCAAGGTATCCATATTTCCGGCAAGGTCGCCATAAATCCGGCATGGTGGACACAAGTCAGGGAAGGTGGCCATATTTCCGGCGAAGTCGTCGTAAATCCGGCAAGGTGGCCTCAAATCCGGCAGGTTCGCCATATTTCCGGCGAGGTCGCCGTAAATGCGGCAAGGTGGCCTCAAATCCGGCAAGGTCGCCACATTTCCGGCGAGGTCGCCATGAATCTGGCAAGGTCGCCATAAATCCGGCAAGGTCTCCATAAATCCGGCAAGGTCGCCTTAAATACGGCGAGGTCGCCATATTTCCGGCAAGGTGGCCAAGAAACTGGCAAGGTCGCCATAAATCCGGCTAGGAGGCCATAAATCCGGCCACGTCGCCTTATTTCCGTCAAGGTTGCCACAAATCCGGCACGGTCGCCATATTTCCGTCAAGGTCGCCATAAATCCGGCAAGGTCGCCACAAATCCGGCAAGGCCGCAATATTTTCGGCAAGGTCGCCATAAATCCGGCAAGGTCGCCCCAAATCCGGCAAGGTCGCCATATTTCCGGCAAGGTCGTCATATATCCGGCAAAGTCACCAAAATTCCGGCAAATCGCAACATTTCCGTCGAGGTCGCCATAAATCCGGCAAGATCGCCACAAATCCGGCAAGGTCACTACATTCCCGGCGAGGTCGACAACAATCCGGCAAGGTCGCCACAAATCCGGCAAGGTCGCCATATTTCCGGCAAGGTCGCCATAAATCCTGCAAGGTCGCCAACAATCCTAAAAGGTCGCCATATTTCCGACAAGGTCGCCATAAATCCGGCAAGTTTGCCTCAAATCCGGCAAGGTAGCCATATTTCCGGCAAAGTCGCCATAAATCCGGCAAGGTGCATCAAATCCGGCAAGGTCGCCACATTTCAATCAAGGTAGCCATAAATTCGGCAAGGTCGCGTCAAATCCGGCAGGGTCGCCACATTTCCGGCAAGGTCGCCATAGATCCGGCAAGGTCGCCACAAATCCGGCAAGGTCGCATCATTTCGGCAAGGACGCCAGAAATCCGGCATCGTCGCCACAAATCCGGCAAGGTCGCCACATTTCCGGCAAGATCGCCATGAATCCGGCAATGTCGCCACAAGTCCGGCAAGGTCGCCACATTTCTGGCAAGGTCGCCATAAATCTGGCAAGGTCGCCACAAACCCACAAGGTCGCCATGAATCCGGCAAGGTCGCCACAAATCCGGCAAGGTCGCCACATTTGCGGCAAGGTCGCCATAAATCCGGCAAGTTCGCCACAAATACGGCAAGGTCGCCACAATTCCGGCAAGGTCGCCATAAATCCGGCAAGGTCGCCACAAATCCGGCAAGGTCGCCACATCCCCGGCAAGGTTGCCATACATCCGGGAATGTCGCCCTAAATCCGGCAAGGTCGCCACATGCCCGGGAAGGTCGCCATAAATTTGGCAAGGTCGCCACAAATCCGGCAAGGTCGCCACATTTCCGGCAAGGTCGCCATTAATCCGGCAATGTCGCCACAAATCCAGCAAGGTCGCCACAAATGCGGCAAGGTCGCCACATCCCCGGCAAGGTCGCCATAAATCCGGCAAGGTCGCCACAAACCCGGCAAGCACGCCACATATCCGGAAATGTCGCCATATTTCCGGCAAGGTCACCATAAATCCGGCAAGGTCGCCAAAAATGCGGCAACGTCCCCATAAAGCCGGCAAGGTCGCCATATTTCCGGCAAGTCGCCATAAATCCGGCGAGGTCGCCATATTTCCGACGAGGTCACCATAAATCCGGCAAGGTCGCCATAATTCCGGCGAGGTCGCCATCTTTCCGGCAAAGTCGCCATAAATCCGGCAGGGTCGCCATAAATCTGCAAAGTCGCCATAACTCCGGCCAGGTCGCCGTATTTCCGGCACGGTCGACATAAATCCGGCTAGGACGCCATAAATCCGGCAAGGTCGCCATATTTCCGGCAAGGTGGCCACAAATCCGTCAAGGTCGCCATATTTCCGTCAAGGTCGCCATAAATTCGGCAAGATCGCCACAAATCCGGCATGGTCGCCATAAATGCGGCAAGGTCGCCACAAATCGGGCAAGGTCGCCATATTTCCGACAAGGTCGCCATAAATCCGGCAAGTTTGCCTCAAATCCGGGAAGGTCACCATATTTCCGGCAAAGTCGACATTAATCCGGCAAGGTGGCGTCAAATCCGGCAAGGTCGCCATATTTCCGGCAAGGTCGCCATATTTCAGGCAAGCTCGCCATAAATCCGGCAAGGTCGCCACAAATGCGGCAAGGTCACCATATTTCCGGCAAGGTCGCCATAAATCCGGCAAGGTCGCCATAAATCCGGCAAGGTCGCCACAAATCCGGCAAGGTTGCCACAAATCCGGCACGATTGCCATATTTCCGGCTAGTCGCCATAAATCCGGCAAGGTCGCCACATCCCCGGCAAGGTTGCCATAAATCCGGCAAGGTCGCCACAAATCCGTCAAGGTCGCCACATTTCAGGCAAGGTCGCCATAAATCCGGCAAGGTCGCCACAAATCCGGCAAGGTCGACACATTTCCGGCAAGGTCGCCATTAATACGCGAATGTCGCCCTAAATCCGGCAAGGTCGCCACATTCCCGGCAAGGTCGCCATAAATTTGGCAAGGTCGCCACAAATCCGGCAAGGTCGCCACATTTCCGGCAAGGTCGCCATTAATCCGGCAAGGTCGCCACATATCCAGCAAGGTCGCCACAAATGCGGCAAGGTCGCCACATCCCCGGCAAAGTCGCCATAAATCCGGCAAGGTCGCCACAAATCCGGCAAGCTCGCCACATATCCGGCAATGTCGCCATATTTCAGGCAAGGTCACCATAAATCCGGTAAGGTCGCCAAAAATGCGGCAAGGTCGCCATAAATGCGGCAAGGTCGCCATATTTCCGGGAAGTCGCCATAAATCCGGCGAGGTCGCCATATTTCCGACGAGGTCACCATAAATCCGGCAAGGTCGCCATAATTCCGGCCAGGTCGCCATCTTTCCGGCAATGTCGCCATAAATCCGGCAAGGTCGCCATAAATCTGCAGTCGCCATAACTCCGGCAAGGTCGCCGTATTTCCGGCACGGTCGACATAATCCGGCTAGGACGCCATAAATCCGGCAAGGTCTCCATATTTCCGTCAAGGTCGCCATAAATTCGGCAAGGTCGCCACAAATCCGGCAAGGTCGCCATATTTTCGGCAAGGTCGCCATAAATGCGGCAAGGTCGCCACAAATTGGGCAAGGTCGCCATATTTCCGACAATGTCGCCATAAATCCGCCAAGTTTGCCTCAAATCCGGCAAGGTCGCCATATTTCCGGCAAGTTCACCATAAATCCGGCAAGGTCGCCACAAATGCGACAAGGTCGCCATATTTCCGGCAAGGTCGCCATAAGTCCGGCAAGGTCGCCACAAATCCGGCAAAGTCGCCACAAATCCGGCACGGTTGCCATATTTCCGGCTAGGTCGCCATAAATCCGGCAAGGTCGCCACAAATCCGGCAAGGTCGCAATATTTCCGGCAAGGTCGGCATATTTCCGGCAAGGTCGTCATATCCGGCAAAGTCGCCAAAATTCCGGCAAATCGCAACATTTCCGTCGAGGTCGCCATAAATCCGGCAAGGTCGCCACAAATCCGGCAAGGTCACTACATTCCCGGCGAGGTCGACAACAATCCGGGAAGGTCGCCACAAATCCGGCAAGGTCGCCATAAATCCTGCAAGGTCGCCAAAAATCCGAAAAGGTCGCCTTATTTCCGACAAGGTCGACATAAATCCGGCAAGTTTGCCTCAAATGCGGGAAGGTAGCCATATTTCCGGCAACGTCGCCATAAATCCGGCAAGGCGCATCAAATCCGGCAAGGTCGCCACATTTCAATACAGGTAGCCATAAATTCGGCAAGGTCGCCATCTTTCCGGCAATGTCGCCATAAATCCGGCAAGGTCGCCATAAATCTGCAGTCGCCATAACTCCGGCAAGGTCGCCGTATTTCCGGCACGGTCGACATAATCCGGCTAGGACGCCATAAATCCGGCAAGGTCTCCATATTTCCGGCAAGGTTGCCACAAATCCGGCAAGGTCGCCATATTTCCGTCAAGGTCGCCATAAATTCGGCAAGGTCGGCACAAATCCGGCAAGGTCGCCATATTTTCGGCAAGGTCGCCATAAATGCGGCAAGGTCGCCACAAATCCGGCAAGGTCGCCATATTTTCTGCAAGGTCGCCATAAATGCGGCAAGGTCGCCACAAATCCGGCAAGGTCGCCATATTTTCGACAAGGTCGCCATAAATCCGCCAAGTTTGCCTCAAATCCGGCAAGGTCGCCATGTTTCCGGCAAGTTCACCATAAATCCGGCAAGGTCGCCACAAATGCGACAAGGTCGCCATATTTCCGGCAAGGTCGCCATAAGTCCGGCAAGGTCGCCACAAATCCGGAAAAGTCGCCACAAATCCGGCACGGTTGCCATATTTCCGGCTAGGTCGCCATAAATCCGGCAAGGTCGCCACAAATCCGGCAAGGTCGCAATATTTCCGGCAAGGTCGCCATAAATCCGGCAAGGTCGCCCCAAATCCGGCAAGGTCGCCATATTTCCGGCAAGGTCGTCATATCCGGCAAAGTCGCCAAAATTCCGGCAAATCGCAACATTTCCGTCGAGGTCGCAATAAATCCGGCAAGGTCGCCACAAATCCGGCAAGGTCACTACATTCCCGGCGAGGTCGACAACAATCCGGGAAGGTCGCCACAAATCCGGCAACGTCGCCATAAATCCTGCAAGGTCGCCAAAAATCCGAAAAGGTCGCCTTATTTCCGACAAGGTCGCCATAAATCCGGCAAGTTTGCCTCAAATCCGGGAAGGTAGCCATATTTCCGGCAACGTCGCCATAAATCCGGCAAGGCGCATCAAATCCGGCAAGGTCGCCACATTTCAATCAAGGTAGCCATAAATTCGGCAAGGTCGCGTCAAACCAGGCAGGGTCGCCACATTTCCGGCAAGGTCGCCATAGATCCGGCAAGGTCGCCACAAATCCGGCAAGGTCGCAACATTTCGGCAAGGTCGCCAGAAATCCGGCATCGTCGCCACAAATCCGGCAAGGTCGCCACATTTCCGGCAAGGTCGCCATGAATCCGGCAAGGTCACCACAAGTCCGGCAAGGTCGTGTCAAATCCGGCAAGGTCGCCACATTTCCGGCAAGGTCGCCATAGATCAGGCAAGGTCGCCACAAATCCGGCAAGGTCGCAACATTTCGGCAAGGTCGGCAAAATCCGGCATCGTCGCCACAAATCCGGCAAGGTCGTCACATTTACGGCAAGATCGCCATATAACCATATAACCATATAACCATTACAGCACGGAAACAGGCCATCTCGGCCCTTCAAGTCCGTGCCGAACATTATTATTATTAGTATTATTATTATTATTATTATTATTATTATTATTTCTTTTTTTTTTTTTTTTTTTTTTTTTTTAATTTATTTTATTTTATTATTTTATTTTTTTAATAAATACTTCCCGCTAGTCCCATCTACCTGCACTCAGACCATAACCGTCCATTCCTTTCCCGTCCATATACCCATCCAATCTATTTTTAAAGGATAAAATCGAACCATCCTCCACCGCTTCCACTGGAAGCTCATTCCACACAGCTACCACTCTCTGAGTAAAGAAGTTGCCCCTAATGTTACCCCTAAACTTCTGTCCCTTAATTCTCAAGTCATGTCCCCTTGCTTGAATCTTCCCTACTCTCAATGGGAAAAGCTTATCCACGTCCACTCTGTCTAACCCGCTCATAATTTTAAAGACCTCTATCAAGTCCGCTCTTAACCTTCTGCGCTCCAAAGAATAAAGACCTAACTTGTTCAACCTTTCTCTGTAACTTAGTTGCTGAAACCCAGGCAACATTCTAGTAAATCTCCTCTGTACTCTCTCTATTTTGTTGACATCCTTCCTATAATTAGGCGACCAAAATTGTACTCCATACTCTAGAATTGGCCTCACCAATGCCGTGTACAATTTTAACATTACATCCCAACTTCTATATTCAATGCTCTGATTTATAAAGGCCAGCACCCCAAAAGCTTTCTTTACCACCCTATCTACATGAGATTCCACCTTCAGGGAACTATGCACAGTTATTCCTAGATCCCTCTGTTCAACTGCATTCCTCAATTCTCTACCATTTACCATGTACGTCCTATTTTGATTTGTCCTGCCGAGATGTAGTACCTCACATTTATCAGCATTAAACTCCATCTGCCATCTTTCAGCCCACTCTTCCAAATGGCCTAAATCTATCTGTAGACATTGAAAATCTACTTCATTATCCACCACACTACCTATCTTAGTATCATCTGCATACTTACTAGTCCAATTTTCCACACCATCATCCAGATCATTGATGTACATGACAAACAACAATGGACCCAACACAGACCCCTGAGGCACCCCACTAGTCACCAGCCTCCAACCTGACAAACAGCCATCCACCATTACTCTCTGGCATCACCCATTCAGCCACTGTTGAATCCATCTTGCTACTCCACCATTAATACCCAACAATTGAATCTTCTTAACCAACCTGACATGAGGAACCTTGTCAAAGGCCTTACTGATGTCCATATAGACAACATCCACTGCTTTACCCTCATCAATTTCCCTAGTAACCTCTTCGATAAATTCTAGAAGGTTAGTCAAACATGACCTTCCAGGCACAAATCCATGTTGACTGTTCCTAATCAGACCCTGCTTATCCAGATGCTTATATATATTATCTTTAAGTATCATTTCCATTAATTTGCCCACCACTGACGTCAAACTAACAGGTCTATAATTGCTAGGTTTACTCTTAGAACCCTTTTTAAACAACGGAACAACATGCGCAGTACGCCAATCCTCCGGCACTAATCCTGTCATAGCCCCTGCTATTTCTACACTAACTTCCCTCAATGTCCTCGGGAATATCCTGTCAGGACCTGGAGACTTATCCGTTTTCATCTTTTTCAAAAGTGTCCGCACCTCCTCTTCTTTGAATCTCATAGTTTCCATTGCTACTCTGCTTGTTTCCCTTACCTCACATAATTCCATATCCTACTCCTTGGTGAATGCCGAAGAAAATAAATTGTTCAGTATCTCCCCCATCTCTTTTGGCTCTGCAGATAGCTGTCCACTCTGACTCTCTAATGGACCAATTGTATTCCTTGTTATCCTTTTGCTATTAATATAGGTGTAGAAACCCTTTGGATTTACTTTCACCTTACTTGCCAAAGCAACCTCATATCTTCTTTTAGCTTTTCTAATTTCTTTCTTAATATTCATTTTACATTCTTTATATTCCTCAAGCACTTCATTTACTCCATGCTGCCTATAATTATTGTAGATCTCTCTCTTTTTCCGAACCGTGTCGAATTTCCCTTGAAAACCATGGCTCTTTCCAATTTTTACTATTTCCTTTCAACCGAACAGGTACATAAAGATTCTGTACTCTTAAAATTTCACCTTTAAATGTCCTCCATTTCTCTTCTACCTCCTTCCCATAAAACAACATGTCCCAATTCACTCCTTTTAAATCCTTTCGCATCTCCTCAAAGTTAGCCTTTCTCCAATCAAAAATCTCAACCCTAGGTCCAGTTCTGACCCTCTCCATAATTATATTGAAACTAATGGTATTGTGATCACTGGACCCGAAGTGCTCCCCAACGCTTACCTCCGCCACGTGCCCGGTCTCATTTCCTCACAGGAGGTCCAGCACTGCCCCTTCTCTAGTAGGCACCTCTATGTATTGCTGCAAAAACTATCCTGCACAGATTTTACAAACTCCAAACCATCCAGCCCTTTTACAGAATGTGTTTCCCAGTCTATGTGTGGAAAATTGAAATCTCCCACAATCACTACCTTGTGCTTACTACTAATATCTGCTATCTCCTTACATATTTGATCTTCCAATTCTCGCTCCCCATTTGGCGGTCTATAGTACACCCCTATATGTGTTGCTACACGTTTCCCATTTCTCAGCTCCACCCAAATAGCCTCCCTAGACGAGCCCTATAATCTATTCTGCCACTGCTGTAATATCTTCCTTGACAAGCAATGCAACACCCCCACCTCTTGCCCCTCCAATTCTATCACCTCTGAAGCAACGAAATCCTGGAATATTTAGTTTCCAATCACAGCCCTCCTGCAACCATGTTTCACTGATCGCCACAACATCATACGTCCAGGTATCAATCCAGACTCTAAGCTCATCCACCTTTCTTACAATGCTCCTAGCATTATAATATACACATTTAAGAAACCCACCACCACTTATTCTCTGTTTATTATATTTTTCTTCTTTCTCCCCTACATTTTGGGTCCGAGTGCTTCCCTTCTCTGCCTCCTGCCTCCCACATTTTCTACCATCTTTCTCTATTTGAGTCCCTACCCCCAACCGTTCTAGTTTAAAGTCTCCCCAGTAGCCTTTGCAAATCTCCCAGCCATGAATCCGGCAAGGTCGCCACAAGTCCGGCAAGGTCGCCATAAATCCGGCAAGGTCGCCACAAATCCCACAAGGTCGCCATAAATCCGGCAAGGTCGCCACAAATCCGGCAAGGTCGCCACAAATCCGGCAAGGTCGCCACATCCCCGGCAAGGTCGCCATAAATCCGGAAACGTCGCCACAAATCCGGCAAGGTCGACACATTTCCGGCAAGGTCGCCATTAATCCGGGAATGTCGCCATCAATCCCGCAAGGTCGCCACATTCCCGGCAAGGTCGCCATAAATTTGGCAAGGTCGCCACAAATCCGGCAAGCTCGCCACATATCCGGCAATGTCGCCATATTTCCGGCAAGGTTACCATAAATCCGGCATGGTCGCCATATTTCCGGCAAGGTCTCCATATTTCCGACGAGGTCACCATAAATCCGGCAAGGTCGCCATAATTCCGGCTAGGTCGCCATCTTTCCGGCAAAGTCGCCATAAATCCAGCAAGGTCGCCATAAGTCTGCAAAGTCGCCATAACTCCGGCAAGGTCGCCGTATTTCCGGCACGGTCGACATAAATCCGGCTAGGACGCCATAAACCCGGCAAGGTCGCCATATTTCCGGCAAGGTTGCCACAAATCCGGCAAGGTCTCCATATTTCCGTCAAGGTCGCCATAAATTCGGCAAGGTCGCCACAAATCCGGCAAGGTCGCCATATTTCCGGCAAGGTCGCCATAAATGCGGCAAGGTCTCCACAAATCGGGCAAGCCGCCATATTTCCGACAAGGTCGCCATAAATCCGGCAAGTTTGCCTCAAATCCGGCAAGGTCGCCATATTTCCGGCAAAGTCGACATTAATCCGGCAAGGTGGCGTCAAATCCGGGAAGGTCGCCACATTTCCGGCAAGGTCGCCATATTTCCGGCAAGGTCACCATAAATCCGGCAAGGTCGCCACAAATACGGCAATGTCGCCATATTTCCGGCAAGGTCGCCATAAATCCGGCAAGGTCGCCACAAATCCGGCAAGGTCGCCACAAATCCGGCACGGTTGCCATATTTCCGGCTAGGTCGCCATAAATCCGGCAAGGTGGCCACAAATCCGGCAAGGTCGCAATATTTCTGGCAAGGTCGCCATAAACCCTGCAAGGTCGCCCCAAATCCGGCAATGTCGCCATATTTCCGGCAAGGTCGCCATACATCCGGCAAAGTCGCCAAAAATCCGGCAAGATCGCAACATTTCCGTCGAGGTCGCCATAAATCCGGCAAGGTCGCCACAAATCCGGCAAGGTCACTACATTCCCGGCGAGGTCGCCAACAATCCGGCAAGGTCGCCATAAATCCGGCAAGGTCGCCATATTTCCGGCAAGGTCTCCATAAATCCTGCAAGGTCCCCACAAATCCGCAAGGTCGCCATATTTCCGACAAGGTCGCCATAAATCCGTCAAGTTTGCCTCAAATTCGGCAAGGTAGCCATATTTCCGGCAAAGTCGCCATAAATCCGGTAAGGTGCGTCAAATCCGGCAAGGTCGCCACATTTCACTCAAGGTAGCCATAAATTCGGCAAGGTTGCGTCAAATCCGGCAAGGTCGCCACATTTCACTCAAGGTAGCCATAAATTCGGCAAGGTTGCGTCAAATCCGGCAAGGTCGCCACATTTCACTCAAGGTAGCCATAAATTCGGCAAGGTCGCGTCAAATCCGGCAAGGTCGCCACATTTCCGGCAAGGTCGCCATAAATCCCGAATCGTCGCCATGAATCCGGCAAGGTCGCCACAAGTCCGGCAAGGTCGCCATAAATCCGGCAAGGTCGCCACATTTCCGGCAAGGTCGCCATGAATCCGGCAAGGTCGCCACATTTCCGGCAAGATCGCCACATTTCCGGTAAGGTCGCCATAAATCCGGCAAGGTCGCCACAAATGCGGCAAGGTCGCCGCATCCCAGGCAAGGTCGACATTAATCCGGGAATGTCGCCATAAATCCGGCAAGGTCGCCACATTTCCGGCAAGGTCGCCATTAATCCGGGAATGTCGCCATAAATCCGGCAAGGTCGCCACATTCCCGGCAAGGTCGCCATAAATCCGGCAAAGTCGCCATAAATCCGGCAAGGTCGCCACAAATAAGGCAAGGTCGCCACAATTCCGGCAAGTTCGCCATAAATCCGGTAAAGTCGCCACAAATGCGGCAAGGTCGCCACATCCCAGGCAAGGTCGCCATTAATACGGGAATGTCGCCATAAATCAGGCAAGGTCGCCACATTCCCGGCAAGGTCGCCATAAATCCGGCAAAGTCGCCATAAATCCGGCAAGGTCGCCACAAATAAGGCAAGGTCGCCACAATTCCGGCAAGTTCGCCATAAATCCGGCAAGGTCGCCACAAATGCGGCAAGGTCGCCACATCCCAGGCAAGGTCGCCATTAATCCGGGAATGTCGCCATAAATCCGGCAAGGTCTCCACATTTCCGGCAAGGTCGCCATTAATCCGGGAATGTCGCCATAAATCCGGCAAGGTCGTCACAAATGCAGCAAGGTCGCCACAAATGCGGCAAAGGTCGCCACATCCCCGGCAAGGTCCCCATAAATCCGGCAAAGTCGCCAAAAATGCGGCAAGTTCGCCATAAATCCGGCAAGGTCGCCATATTTCCGGCAAGGTCGCCATAAATCCGGCGAGGGCGCCATAAATCTGCAAAGTCGCCATAACGCCGGCAAGGTCGCCGTATTTCCGGCACGGTCGACATAAATCCGGCTAGGACGCCATAAATCCGGCAAGGTCGCCATATTTCCGGCAAGGTTGCCACAAATCCGGCAAGGTCGCCATATTTCCCTCAAGGTCGCCATAAATTCGGCAAGGTCGTCACAAATCCGGCAAAGTCGCCATATTTCCGGCAAGGTCGCCATAAATCCGGCAAGGTCGCCACAAATCGGGCAAGGTCACCATATTTCCGACAAGGTCGCCATAAATCCGGCAAGATTGCCTCAAATCCGGCAAGTTCGCCATATTTCCGGCAAAGTCGACATTAATCCGGCAAGGTGGCGTCAAATCCGGCAAGATCGCCACATTTCCGGCAAGTTCGCCATATTTCCGGCAAGGTCACCATAAATCCGGCAAGGTCGCCACAAATGCGGCAAGGTCGCCATATTTCCGGTAAGGTCGCCATAAATCCGGCAAGGTCGCCACAAATCCGGCAAGGTCGCCACAAATCCGGCACGGTTGCCATATTTCCGGCTAGGTCGCCATAAATCCGGCAAGGTCGCCACAAATCCGGCAAGGTCGCAATATTTCCGGCAAGGTCGCCATAAATCCGGCAAGGCCGCCCAAAATCCGGCAAGGTCGCCGTATTTCCGGCAAGGTAGCCATATTTCCGGCAAAGTCGCCATAGATCCGGCAAGGTGGCAACATTTCGGCAAGGTCGCCAGAAATCCGGCATGTCGCCACAAATCCGGCAACGCCGCAATATTTTCGGCAAGGTCGCCATGAATCCGGCAAGGTCGCCCCAAATCCGGCAAGGTCGCCATATTTCCGGCAATGTCGTCATATATCCGGCAAAGTCGCCAAAATTCCGCCAAATCGCAACATTTCCGTCGAGGTCGCCATAAATCCGGCAAGATCGCCACAAATCCGGCAAGGTCACTACATTCCCGGCGAGGTCGACAACAATCCGGCAAGGTCGCCACAAATGCGGCAAGGTCGCCATATTTCCGGCAAGGTCGCCATAAATCCTGCAAGGTCGCCAACAATCCGAAAAGGTCGCCATATTTCCGACAAGGTCGCCATAAATCCGGCAAGGTGCATCAAATCCGGCAAGGTCGCCACATTTCAATCAAGGTAGCCATAAATTCGGCAAGGTCGCGTCAAATCCGGCAGGGTCGCCACATTTCCGGCAAGGTCGCCATAAATCCGGCAAGGTCGCCACAAATCCGGCAAGGTCGCATCATTTTGGCAAGGTCGCCAGAAATCCGGCATCGTCGCCACAAATCCGGCAAGTTCGCCACATTTCCGGCAAGATCGCCATGAATCCGGCAATGTCGCCACAAGTCCGGCAAGGTCGCCACATTTCTGGCAAGGTCGCCATAAATCTGGCAAGGTCGCCACAAATCCCACAAGGTCGCCATGAATCCGGCAAGGTCGCCATAAATCCGGCAAGGTCGCCACAAATCCGGGAAGGTCGCCACATTTGCGGCAAGGTCGCCATAAATCCGGCAAGGTCGCCACAAATACGGCAAGGTCGCCACAATTCCGGCAAGGTCGCCATAAATCCGGCAAGGTCGCCATATTTCCGGCAAGGTTGCCAAAAATCCGGCAATGTCGCCATATTTGCGGCAAGGTCGCCATAAATCCGGCAAGTTTGCCACAAATCGGGCAAGGTCGCCATATTTCCGACAAGGTCGCCATAAATCCGGCAAGTTTGCCTCAAATCCGGCAAGGTCACCATATTCCCGGCAAAGTCGACATTAATCCGGAAGGTGGCGTCAAATCCGGCAAGGTCGCCACATTTCCGGCAAGATCGCCATATTTCCGGCAAGGTCGCCATAAATCCGGCAAGGTCGCCACAAATGCGGCAAGGTCGCCATATTTCCGGCAAGGTCGCCATAAATCCGGCAAGGTCGCCACATTTCCGGCGAGGTCGCCACAAATCCGGCAAGGTGACCGCAAATCCGGCAAGGTATCCATATTTCCGGCAAGGTCGCCATAAATCCGGCATGGTGGACACAAGTCAGGGAAGGTGGCCATATTTCCGGCGAAGTCGTCGTAAATCCGGCAAGGTGGCCTCAAATCCGGCAGGTTCGCCATATTTCCGGCGAGGTCGCCGTAAATGCGGCAAGGTGGCCTCAAATCCGGCAAGGTCGCCACATTTCCGGCGAGGTCGCCATGAATCTGGCAAGGTCGCCATAAATCCGGCAAGGTCTCCATAAATCCGGCAAGGTCGCCTTAAATACGGCGAGGTCGCCATATTTCCGGCAAGGTGGCCAAGAAACTGGCAAGGTCGCCATAAATCCGGCTAGGAGGCCATAAATCCGGCCACGTCGCCTTATTTCCGTCAAGGTTGCCACAAATCCGGCACGGTCGCCATATTTCCGTCAAGGTCGCCATAAATCCGGCAAGGTCGCCACAAATCCGGCAAGGCCGCAATATTTTCGGCAAGGTCGCCATAAATCCGGCAAGGTCGCCCCAAATCCGGCAAGGTCGCCATATTTCCGGCAAGGTCGTCATATATCCGGCAAAGTCACCAAAATTCCGGCAAATCGCAACATTTCCGTCGAGGTCGCCATAAATCCGGCAAGATCGCCACAAATCCGGCAAGGTCACTACATTCCCGGCGAGGTCGACAACAATCCGGCAAGGTCGCCACAAATCCGGCAAGGTCGCCATATTTCCGGCAAGGTCGCCATAAATCCTGCAAGGTCGCCAACAATCCTAAAAGGTCGCCATATTTCCGACAAGGTCGCCATAAATCCGGCAAGTTTGCCTCAAATCCGGCAAGGTAGCCATATTTCCGGCAAAGTCGCCATAAATCCGGCAAGGTGCATCAAATCCGGCAAGGTCGCCACATTTCAATCAAGGTAGCCATAAATTCGGCAAGGTCGCGTCAAATCCGGCAGGGTCGCCACATTTCCGGCAAGGTCGCCATAGATCCGGCAAGGTCGCCACAAATCCGGCAAGGTCGCATCATTTCGGCAAGGACGCCAGAAATCCGGCATCGTCGCCACAAATCCGGCAAGGTCGCCACATTTCCGGCAAGATCGCCATGAATCCGGCAATGTCGCCACAAGTCCGGCAAGGTCGCCACATTTCTGGCAAGGTCGCCATAAATCTGGCAAGGTCGCCACAAACCCACAAGGTCGCCATGAATCCGGCAAGGTCGCCACAAATCCGGCAAGGTCGCCACATTTGCGGCAAGGTCGCCATAAATCCGGCAAGTTCGCCACAAATACGGCAAGGTCGCCACAATTCCGGCAAGGTCGCCATAAATCCGGCAAGGTCGCCACAAATCCGGCAAGGTCGCCACATCCCCGGCAAGGTTGCCATACATCCGGGAATGTCGCCCTAAATCCGGCAAGGTCGCCACATGCCCGGGAAGGTCGCCATAAATTTGGCAAGGTCGCCACAAATCCGGCAAGGTCGCCACATTTCCGGCAAGGTCGCCATTAATCCGGCAATGTCGCCACAAATCCAGCAAGGTCGCCACAAATGCGGCAAGGTCGCCACATCCCCGGCAAGGTCGCCATAAATCCGGCAAGGTCGCCACAAACCCGGCAAGCACGCCACATATCCGGAAATGTCGCCATATTTCCGGCAAGGTCACCATAAATCCGGCAAGGTCGCCAAAAATGCGGCAACGTCCCCATAAAGCCGGCAAGGTCGCCATATTTCCGGCAAGTCGCCATAAATCCGGCGAGGTCGCCATATTTCCGACGAGGTCACCATAAATCCGGCAAGGTCGCCATAATTCCGGCGAGGTCGCCATCTTTCCGGCAAAGTCGCCATAAATCCGGCAGGGTCGCCATAAATCTGCAAAGTCGCCATAACTCCGGCCAGGTCGCCGTATTTCCGGCACGGTCGACATAAATCCGGCTAGGACGCCATAAATCCGGCAAGGTCGCCATATTTCCGGCAAGGTTGCCACAAATCCGTCAAGGTCGCCATATTTCCGTCAAGGTCGCCATAAATTCGGCAAGATCGCCACAAATCCGGCATGGTCGCCATAAATGCGGCAAGGTCGCCACAAATCGGGCAAGGTCGCCATATTTCCGACAAGGTCGCCATAAATCCGGCAAGTTTGCCTCAAATCCGGGAAGGTCACCATATTTCCGGCAAAGTCGACATTAATCCGGCAAGGTGGCGTCAAATCCGGCAAGGTCGCCATATTTCCGGCAAGGTCGCCATATTTCAGGCAAGGTCGCCATAAATCCGGCAAGGTCGCCACAAATGCGGCAAGGTCACCATATTTCCGGCAAGGTCGCCATAAATCCGGCAAGGTCGCCATAAATCCGGCAAGGTCGCCACAAATCCGGCAAGGTTGCCACAAATCCGGCACGATTGCCATATTTCCGGCTAGTCGCCATAAATCCGGCAAGGTCGCCACATCCCCGGCAAGGTTGCCATAAATCCGGCAAGGTCGCCACAAATCCGTCAAGGTCGCCACATTTCAGGCAAGGTCGCCATAAATCCGGCAAGGTCGCCACAAATCCGGCAAGGTCGACACATTTCCGGCAAGGTCGCCATTAATACGCGAATGTCGCCCTAAATCCGGCAAGGTCGCCACATTCCCGGCAAGGTCGCCATAAATTTGGCAAGGTCGCCACAAATCCGGCAAGGTCGCCACATTTCCGGCAAGGTCGCCATTAATCCGGCAAGGTCGCCACATATCCAGCAAGGTCGCCACAAATGCGGCAAGGTCGCCACATCCCCGGCAAAGTCGCCATAAATCCGGCAAGGTCGCCACAAATCCGGCAAGCTCGCCACATATCCGGCAATGTCGCCATATTTCCGGCAAGGTCACCATAAATCCGGTAAGGTCGCCAAAAATGCGGCAAGGTCGCCATAAATGCGGCAAGGTCGCCATATTTCCGGGAAGTCGCCATAAATCCGGCGAGGTCGCCATATTTCCGACGAGGTCACCATAAATCCGGCAAGGTCGCCATAATTCCGGCCAGGTCGCCATCTTTCCGGCAATGTCGCCATAAATCCGGCAAGGTCGCCATAAATCTGCAGTCGCCATAACTCCGGCAAGGTCGCCGTATTTCCGGCACGGTCGACATAATCCGGCTAGGACGCCATAAATCCGGCAAGGTCTCCATATTTCCGTCAAGGTCGCCATAAATTCGGCAAGGTCGCCACAAATCCGGCAAGGTCGCCATATTTTCGGCAAGGTCGCCATAAATGCGGCAAGGTCGCCACAAATTGGGCAAGGTCGCCATATTTCCGACAATGTCGCCATAAATCCGCCAAGTTTGCCTCAAATCCGGCAAGGTCGCCATATTTCCGGCAAGTTCACCATAAATCCGGCAAGGTCGCCACAAATGCGACAAGGTCGCCATATTTCCGGCAAGGTCGCCATAAGTCCGGCAAGGTCGCCACAAATCCGGCAAAGTCGCCACAAATCCGGCACGGTTGCCATATTTCCGGCTAGGTCGCCATAAATCCGGCAAGGTCGCCACAAATCCGGCAAGGTCGCAATATTTCCGGCAAGGTCGGCATATTTCCGGCAAGGTCGTCATATCCGGCAAAGTCGCCAAAATTCCGGCAAATCGCAACATTTCCGTCGAGGTCGCCATAAATCCGGCAAGGTCGCCACAAATCCGGCAAGGTCACTACATTCCCGGCGAGGTCGACAACAATCCGGGAAGGTCGCCACAAATCCGGCAAGGTCGCCATAAATCCTGCAAGGTCGCCAAAAATCCGAAAAGGTCGCCTTATTTCCGACAAGGTCGACATAAATCCGGCAAGTTTGCCTCAAATGCGGGAAGGTAGCCATATTTCCGGCAACGTCGCCATAAATCCGGCAAGGCGCATCAAATCCGGCAAGGTCGCCACATTTCAATACAGGTAGCCATAAATTCGGCAAGGTCGCCATCTTTCCGGCAATGTCGCCATAAATCCGGCAAGGTCGCCATAAATCTGCAGTCGCCATAACTCCGGCAAGGTCGCCGTATTTCCGGCACGGTCGACATAATCCGGCTAGGACGCCATAAATCCGGCAAGGTCTCCATATTTCCGGCAAGGTTGCCACAAATCCGGCAAGGTCGCCATATTTCCGTCAAGGTCGCCATAAATTCGGCAAGGTCGGCACAAATCCGGCAAGGTCGCCATATTTTCGGCAAGGTCGCCATAAATGCGGCAAGGTCGCCACAAATCCGGCAAGGTCGCCATATTTTCTGCAAGGTCGCCATAAATGCGGCAAGGTCGCCACAAATCCGGCAAGGTCGCCATATTTTCGACAAGGTCGCCATAAATCCGCCAAGTTTGCCTCAAATCCGGCAAGGTCGCCATGTTTCCGGCAAGTTCACCATAAATCCGGCAAGGTCGCCACAAATGCGACAAGGTCGCCATATTTCCGGCAAGGTCGCCATAAGTCCGGCAAGGTCGCCACAAATCCGGAAAAGTCGCCACAAATCCGGCACGGTTGCCATATTTCCGGCTAGGTCGCCATAAATCCGGCAAGGTCGCCACAAATCCGGCAAGGTCGCAATATTTCCGGCAAGGTCGCCATAAATCCGGCAAGGTCGCCCCAAATCCGGCAAGGTCGCCATATTTCCGGCAAGGTCGTCATATCCGGCAAAGTCGCCAAAATTCCGGCAAATCGCAACATTTCCGTCGAGGTCGCAATAAATCCGGCAAGGTCGCCACAAATCCGGCAAGGTCACTACATTCCCGGCGAGGTCGACAACAATCCGGGAAGGTCGCCACAAATCCGGCAACGTCGCCATAAATCCTGCAAGGTCGCCAAAAATCCGAAAAGGTCGCCTTATTTCCGACAAGGTCGCCATAAATCCGGGTTTGCCTCAAATCCGGGAAGGTAGCCATATTTCCGGCAACGTCGCCATAAATCCGGCAAGGCGCATCAAATCCGGCAAGGTCGCCACATTTCAATCAAGGTAGCCATAAATTCGGCAAGGTCGCGTCAAACCAGGCAGGGTCGCCACATTTCCGGCAAGGTCGCCATAGATCCGGCAAGGTCGCCACAAATCCGGCAAGGTCGCAACATTTCGGCAAGGTCGCCAGAAATCCGGCATCGTCGCCACAAATCCGGCAAGGTCGCCACATTTCCGGCAAGGTCGCCATGAATCCGGCAAGGTCACCACAAGTCCGGCAAGGTCGTGTCAAATCCGGCAAGGTCGCCACATTTCCGGCAAGGTCGCCATAGATCAGGCAAGGTCGCCACAAATCCGGCAAGGTCGCAACATTTCGGCAAGGTCGCCAAAATCCGGCATCGTCGCCACAAATCCGGCAAGGTCGTCACATTTACGGCAAGATCGCCATATAACCATATAACCATATAACCATTACAGCACGGAAACAGGCCATCTCGGCCCTTCAAGTCCGTGCCGAACATTATTATTATTAGTATTATTATTATTATTATTATTATTATTATTATTTTTTTTTTTTTTTTTATTTTTTTTTTTTAATTTATTTTATTTTATTATTTTATTTTTTTAATAAATACTTCCCGCTAGTCCCATCTACCTGCACTCAGACCATAACCGTCCATTCCTTTCCCGTCCATATACCCATCCAATCTATTTTTAAAGGATAAAATCGAACCATCCTCCACCGCTTCCACTGGAAGCTCATTCCACACAGCTACCACTCTCTGAGTAAAGAAGTTGCCCCTAATGTTACCCCTAAACTTCTGTCCCTTAATTCTCAAGTCATGTCCCCTTGCTTGAATCTTCCCTACTCTCAATGGGAAAAGCTTATCCACGTCCACTCTGTCTAACCCGCTCATAATTTTAAAGACCTCTATCAAGTCCGCTCTTAACCTTCTGCGCTCCAAAGAATAAAGACCTAACTTGTTCAACCTTTCTCTGTAACTTAGTTGCTGAAACCCAGGCAACATTCTAGTAAATCTCCTCTGTACTCTCTCTATTTTGTTGACATCCTTCCTATAATTAGGCGACCAAAATTGTACTCCATACTCTAGAATTGGCCTCACCAATGCCGTGTACAATTTTAACATTACATCCCAACTT
Organism: Malacoraja senta; assembly: GCA_038087875.1. Classification (NCBI taxonomy): domain Eukaryota; kingdom Metazoa; phylum Chordata; class Chondrichthyes; order Rajiformes; family Rajidae; genus Malacoraja; species Malacoraja senta. The sequence continues at coordinate 20,266 of JAXLNO010005403.1, forward strand.
CTATATTCAATGCTCTGATTTATAAAGGCCAGCACCCCAAAAGCTTTCTTTACCACCCTATCTACATGAGATTCCACCTTCAGGGAACTATGCACAGTTATTCCTAGATCCCTCTGTTCAACTGCATTCCTCAATTCTCTACCATTTACCATGTACGTCCTATTTTGATTTGTCCTGCCGAGATGTAGTACCTCACATTTATCAGCATTAAACTCCATCTGCCATCTTTCAGCCCACTCTTCCAAATGGCCTAAATCTATCTGTAGACATTGAAAATCTACTTCATTATCCACCACACTACCTATCTTAGTATCATCTGCATACTTACTAGTCCAATTTTCCACACCATCATCCAGATCATTGATGTACATGACAAACAACAATGGACCCAACACAGACCCCTGAGGCACCCCACTAGTCACCAGCCTCCAACCTGACAAACAGCCATCCACCATTACTCTCTGGCATCACCCATTCAGCCACTGTTGAATCCATCTTGCTACTCCACCATTAATACCCAACAATTGAATCTTCTTAACCAACCTGACATGAGGAACCTTGTCAAAGGCCTTACTGATGTCCATATAGACAACATCCACTGCTTTACCCTCATCAATTTCCCTAGTAACCTCTTCGATAAATTCTAGAAGGTTAGTCAAACATGACCTTCCAGGCACAAATCCATGTTGACTGTTCCTAATCAGACCCTGCTTATCCAGATGCTTATATATATTATCTTTAAGTATCATTTCCATTAATTTGCCCACCACTGACGTCAAACTAACAGGTCTATAATTGCTAGGTTTACTCTTAGAACCCTTTTTAAACAACGGAACAACATGCGCAGTACGCCAATCCTCCGGCACTAATCCTGTCATAGCCCCTGCTATTTCTACACTAACTTCCCTCAATGTCCTCGGGAATATCCTGTCAGGACCTGGAGACTTATCCGTTTTCATCTTTTTCAAAAGTGTCCGCACCTCCTCTTCTTTGAATCTCATAGTTTCCATTGCTACTCTGCTTGTTTCCCTTACCTCACATAATTCCATATCCTACTCCTTGGTGAATGCCGAAGAAAATAAATTGTTCAGTATCTCCCCCATCTCTTTTGGCTCTGCAGATAGCTGTCCACTCTGACTCTCTAATGGACCAATTGTATTCCTTGTTATCCTTTTGCTATTAATATAGGTGTAGAAACCCTTTGGATTTACTTTCACCTTACTTGCCAAAGCAACCTCATATCTTCTTTTAGCTTTTCTAATTTCTTTCTTAATATTCATTTTACATTCTTTATATTCCTCAAGCACTTCATTTACTCCATGCTGCCTATAATTATTGTAGATCTCTCTCTTTTTCCGAACCGTGTCGAATTTCCCTTGAAAACCATGGCTCTTTCCAATTTTTACTATTTCCTTTCAACCGAACAGGTACATAAAGATTCTGTACTCTTAAAATTTCACCTTTAAATGTCCTCCATTTCTCTTCTACCTCCTTCCCATAAAACAACATGTCCCAATTCACTCCTTTTAAATCCTTTCGCATCTCCTCAAAGTTAGCCTTTCTCCAATCAAAAATCTCAACCCTAGGTCCAGTTCTGACCCTCTCCATAATTATATTGAAACTAATGGTATTGTGATCACTGGACCCGAAGTGCTCCCCAACGCTTACCTCCGCCACGTGCCCGGTCTCATTTCCTCACAGGAGGTCCAGCACTGCCCCTTCTCTAGTAGGCACCTCTATGTATTGCTGCAAAAACTATCCTGCACAGATTTTACAAACTCCAAACCATCCAGCCCTTTTACAGAATGTGTTTCCCAGTCTATGTGTGGAAAATTGAAATCTCCCACAATCACTACCTTGTGCTTACTACTAATATCTGCTATCTCCTTACATATTTGATCTTCCAATTCTCGCTCCCCATTTGGCGGTCTATAGTACACCCCTATATGTGTTGCTACACGTTTCCCATTTCTCAGCTCCACCCAAATAGCCTCCCTAGACGAGCCCTATAATCTATTCTGCCACTGCTGTAATATCTTCCTTGACAAGCAATGCAACACCCCCACCTCTTGCCCCTCCAATTCTATCACCTCTGAAGCAACGAAATCCTGGAATATTTAGTTTCCAATCACAGCCCTCCTGCAACCATGTTTCACTGATCGCCACAACATCATACGTCCAGGTATCAATCCAGACTCTAAGCTCATCCACCTTTCTTACAATGCTCCTAGCATTATAATATACACATTTAAGAAACCCACCACCACTTATTCTCTGTTTATTATCTTTTTCTTCTTTCTCCCCTACATTTTGGGTCCGAGTGCTTCCCTTCTCTGCCTCCTGCCTCCCACATTTTCTACCATCTTTCTCTATTTGAGTCCCTACCCCCAACCGTTCTAGTTTAAAGTCTCCCCAGTAGCCTTTGCAAATCTCCCAGCCATGAATCCGGCAAGGTCGCCACAAGTCCGGCAAGGTCGCCATAAATCCGGCAAGGTCGCCACAAATCCCACAAGGTCGCCATAAATCCGGCAAGGTCGCCACAAATCCGGCAAGGTCGCCACAAATCCGGCAAGAGCTCCACATTTGCGGCAAGGTCGCCAGAAATCCGGCATCGTCGCCACAAATCCGGCAAGGTCCCCACATTTCCGGCAAGGTCGCCATGAATCCGGCAAGGTGGCCACATTTCCGGCAAGGTCGCCACATTTCCGGCAAGGTCGCCACATTCGCGGCAAGGTCGCCATAAATCCAGCAAGGTCGGCACAAATCCGGCAACGTCGCCACATTTGCGGCAAGGTCGCCATAAATCCGGCAAGGTCGCCACAAATAAGGCAAGGTCGCCACAATTCCGGCAAGGTCGCCATAAATCCGGCAAGGTCGCCACAAATCCGGCAAGGTCGCCACATCCCCGGCAAGGTCGCCATAAATCCGGAAACGTCGCCACAAATCCGGCAAGGTCGACACATTTCCGGCAAGGTCGCCATTAATCCGGGAATGTCGCCATCAATCCCGCAAGGTCGCCACATTCCCGGCAAGGTCGCCATAAATTTGGCAAGGTCGCCACAAATCCGGCAAGCTCGCCACATATCCGGCAATGTCGCCATATTTCCGGCAAGGTTACCATAAATCCGGCATGGTCGCCATATTTCCGGCAAGGTCTCCATATTTCCGACGAGGTCACCATAAATCCGGCAAGGTCGCCATAATTCCGGCTAGGTCGCCATCTTTCCGGCAAAGTCGCCATAAATCCAGCAAGGTCGCCATAAGTCTGCAAAGTCGCCATAACTCCGGCAAGGTCGCCGTATTTCCGGCACGGTCGACATAAATCCGGCTAGGACGCCATAAACCCGGCAAGGTCGCCATATTTCCGGCAAGGTTGCCACAAATCCGGCAAGGTCTCCATATTTCCGTCAAGGTCGCCATAAATTCGGCAAGGTCGCCACAAATCCGGCAAGGTCGCCATATTTCCGGCAAGGTCGCCATAAATGCGGCAAGGTCTCCACAAATCGGGCAAGGCCGCCATATTTCCGACAAGGTCGCCATAAATCCGGCAAGTTTGCCTCAAATCCGGCAAGGTCGCCATATTTCCGGCAAAGTCGACATTAATCCGGCAAGGTGGCGTCAAATCCGGGAAGGTCGCCACATTTCCGGCAAGGTCGCCATATTTCCGGCAAGGTCACCATAAATCCGGCAAGGTCGCCACAAATACGGCAATGTCGCCATATTTCCGGCAAGGTCGCCATAAATCCGGCAAGGTCGCCACAAATCCGGCAAGGTCGCCACAAATCCGGCACGGTTGCCATATTTCCGGCTAGGTCGCCATAAATCCGGCAAGGTGGCCACAAATCCGGCAAGGTCGCAATATTTCTGGCAAGGTCGCCATAAACCCTGCAAGGTCGCCCCAAATCCGGCAATGTCGCCATATTTCCGGCAAGGTCGCCATACATCCGGCAAAGTCGCCAAAAATCCGGCAAGATCGCAACATTTCCGTCGAGGTCGCCATAAATCCGGCAAGGTCGCCACAAATCCGGCAAGGTCACTACATTCCCGGCGAGGTCGCCAACAATCCGGCAAGGTCGCCATAAATCCGGCAAGGTCGCCATATTTCCGGCAAGGTCTCCATAAATCCTGCAAGGTCCCCACAAATCCGCAAGGTCGCCATATTTCCGACAAGGTCGCCATAAATCCGTCAAGTTTGCCTCAAATTCGGCAAGGTAGCCATATTTCCGGCAAAGTCGCCATAAATCCGGTAAGGTGCGTCAAATCCGGCAAGGTCGCCACATTTCACTCAAGGTAGCCATAAATTCGGCAAGGTTGCGTCAAATCCGGCAAGGTCGCCACATTTCACTCAAGGTAGCCATAAATTCGGCAAGGTTGCGTCAAATCCGGCAAGGTCGCCACATTTCACTCAAGGTAGCCATAAATTCGGCAAGGTCGCGTCAAATCCGGCAAGGTCGCCACATTTCCGGCAAGGTCGCCATAAATCCCGAATCGTCGCCATGAATCCGGCAAGGTCGCCACAAGTCCGGCAAGGTCGCCATAAATCCGGCAAGGTCGCCACATTTCCGGCAAGGTCGCCATGAATCCGGCAAGGTCGCCACATTTCCGGCAAGATCGCCACATTTCCGGTAAGGTCGCCATAAATCCGGCAAGGTCGCCACAAATGCGGCAAGGTCGCCGCATCCCAGGCAAGGTCGACATTAATCCGGGAATGTCGCCATAAATCCGGCAAGGTCGCCACATTTCCGGCAAGGTCGCCATTAATCCGGGAATGTCGCCATAAATCCGGCAAGGTCGCCACATTCCCGGCAAGGTCGCCATAAATCCGGCAAAGTCGCCATAAATCCGGCAAGGTCGCCACAAATAAGGCAAGGTCGCCACAATTCCGGCAAGTTCGCCATAAATCCGGTAAAGTCGCCACAAATGCGGCAAGGTCGCCACATCCCAGGCAAGGTCGCCATTAATACGGGAATGTCGCCATAAATCAGGCAAGGTCGCCACATTCCCGGCAAGGTCGCCATAAATCCGGCAAAGTCGCCATAAATCCGGCAAGGTCGCCACAAATAAGGCAAGGTCGCCACAATTCCGGCAAGTTCGCCATAAATCCGGCAAGGTCGCCACAAATGCGGCAAGGTCGCCACATCCCAGGCAAGGTCGCCATTAATCCGGGAATGTCGCCATAAATCCGGCAAGGTCTCCACATTTCCGGCAAGGTCGCCATTAATCCGGGAATGTCGCCATAAATCCGGCAAGGTCGTCACAAATGCAGCAAGGTCGCCACAAATGCGGCAAAGGTCGCCACATCCCCGGCAAGGTCCCCATAAATCCGGCAAAGTCGCCAAAAATGCGGCAAGTTCGCCATAAATCCGGCAAGGTCGCCATATTTCCGGCAAGGTCGCCATAAATCCGGCGAGGGCGCCATAAATCTGCAAAGTCGCCATAACGCCGGCAAGGTCGCCGTATTTCCGGCACGGTCGACATAAATCCGGCTAGGACGCCATAAATCCGGCAAGGTCGCCATATTTCCGGCAAGGTTGCCACAAATCCGGCAAGGTCGCCATATTTCCCTCAAGGTCGCCATAAATTCGGCAAGGTCGTCACAAATCCGGCAAAGTCGCCATATTTCCGGCAAGGTCGCCATAAATCCGGCAAGGTCGCCACAAATCGGGCAAGGTCACCATATTTCCGACAAGGTCGCCATAAATCCGGCAAGATTGCCTCAAATCCGGCAAGGTCGCCATATTTCCGGCAAAGTCGACATTAATCCGGCAAGGTGGCGTCAAATCCGGCAAGATCGCCACATTTCCGGCAAGTTCGCCATATTTCCGGCAAGGTCACCATAAATCCGGCAAGGTCGCCACAAATGCGGCAAGGTCGCCATATTTCCGGTAAGGTCGCCATAAATCCGGCAAGGTCGCCACAAATCCGGCAAGGTCGCCACAAATCCGGCACGGTTGCCATATTTCCGGCTAGGTCGCCATAAATCCGGCAAGGTCGCCACAAATCCGGCAAGGTCGCAATATTTCCGGCAAGGTCGCCATAAATCCGGCAAGGCCGCCCAAAATCCGGCAAGGTCGCCGTATTTCCGGCAAGGTAGCCATATTTCCGGCAAAGTCGCCATAGATCCGGCAAGGTGGCAACATTTCGGCAAGGTCGCCAGAAATCCGGCATGTCGCCACAAATCCGGCAACGCCGCAATATTTTCGGCAAGGTCGCCATGAATCCGGCAAGGTCGCCCCAAATCCGGCAAGGTCGCCATATTTCCGGCAATGTCGTCATATATCCGGCAAAGTCGCCAAAATTCCGCCAAATCGCAACATTTCCGTCGAGGTCGCCATAAATCCGGCAAGATCGCCACAAATCCGGCAAGGTCACTACATTCCCGGCGAGGTCGACAACAATCCGGCAAGGTCGCCACAAATGCGGCAAGGTCGCCATATTTCCGGCAAGGTCGCCATAAATCCTGCAAGGTCGCCAACAATCCGAAAAGGTCGCCATATTTCCGACAAGGTCGCCATAAATCCGGCAAGGTGCATCAAATCCGGCAAGGTCGCCACATTTCAATCAAGGTAGCCATAAATTCGGCAAGGTCGCGTCAAATCCGGCAGGGTCGCCACATTTCCGGCAAGGTCGCCATAGATCCGGCAAGGTCGCCACAAATCCGGCAAGGTCGCATCATTTTGGCAAGGTCGCCAGAAATCCGGCATCGTCGCCACAAATCCGGCAAGGTCGCCACATTTCCGGCAAGATCGCCATGAATCCGGCAATGTCGCCACAAGTCCGGCAAGGTCGCCACATTTCTGGCAAGGTCGCCATAAATCTGGCAAGGTCGCCACAAATCCCACAAGGTCGCCATGAATCCGGCAAGGTCGCCATAAATCCGGCAAGGTCGCCACAAATCCGGGAAGGTCGCCACATTTGCGGCAAGGTCGCCATAAATCCGGCAAGGTCGCCACAAATACGGCAAGGTCGCCACAATTCCGGCAAGGTCGCCATAAATCCGGCAAGGTCGCCATATTTCCGGCAAGGTTGCCAAAAATCCGGCAATGTCGCCATATTTGCGGCAAGGTCGCCATAAATCCGGCAAGTTTGCCACAAATCGGGCAAGGTCGCCATATTTCCGACAAGGTCGCCATAAATCCGGCAAGTTTGCCTCAAATCCGGCAAGGTCACCATATTCCCGGCAAAGTCGACATTAATCCGGAAGGTGGCGTCAAATCCGGCAAGGTCGCCACATTTCCGGCAAGATCGCCATATTTCCGGCAAGGTCGCCATAAATCCGGCAAGGTCGCCACAAATGCGGCAAGGTCGCCATATTTCCGGCAAGGTCGCCATAAATCCGGCAAGGTCGCCACATTTCCGGCGAGGTCGCCACAAATCCGGCAAGGTGACCGCAAATCCGGCAAGGTATCCATATTTCCGGCAAGGTCGCCATAAATCCGGCATGGTGGACACAAGTCAGGGAAGGTGGCCATATTTCCGGCGAAGTCGTCGTAAATCCGGCAAGGTGGCCTCAAATCCGGCAGGTTCGCCATATTTCCGGCGAGGTCGCCGTAAATGCGGCAAGGTGGCCTCAAATCCGGCAAGGTCGCCACATTTCCGGCGAGGTCGCCATGAATCTGGCAAGGTCGCCATAAATCCGGCAAGGTCTCCATAAATCCGGCAAGGTCGCCTTAAATACGGCGAGGTCGCCATATTTCCGGCAAGGTGGCCAAGAAACTGGCAAGGTCGCCATAAATCCGGCTAGGAGGCCATAAATCCGGCCACGTCGCCTTATTTCCGTCAAGGTTGCCACAAATCCGGCACGGTCGCCATATTTCCGTCAAGGTCGCCATAAATCCGGCAAGGTCGCCACAAATCCGGCAAGGCCGCAATATTTTCGGCAAGGTCGCCATAAATCCGGCAAGGTCGCCCCAAATCCGGCAAGGTCGCCATATTTCCGGCAAGGTCGTCATATATCCGGCAAAGTCACCAAAATTCCGGCAAATCGCAACATTTCCGTCGAGGTCGCCATAAATCCGGCAAGATCGCCACAAATCCGGCAAGGTCACTACATTCCCGGCGAGGTCGACAACAATCCGGCAAGGTCGCCACAAATCCGGCAAGGTCGCCATATTTCCGGCAAGGTCGCCATAAATCCTGCAAGGTCGCCAACAATCCTAAAAGGTCGCCATATTTCCGACAAGGTCGCCATAAATCCGGCAAGTTTGCCTCAAATCCGGCAAGGTAGCCATATTTCCGGCAAAGTCGCCATAAATCCGGCAAGGTGCATCAAATCCGGCAAGGTCGCCACATTTCAATCAAGGTAGCCATAAATTCGGCAAGGTCGCGTCAAATCCGGCAGGGTCGCCACATTTCCGGCAAGGTCGCCATAGATCCGGCAAGGTCGCCACAAATCCGGCAAGGTCGCATCATTTCGGCAAGGACGCCAGAAATCCGGCATCGTCGCCACAAATCCGGCAAGGTCGCCACATTTCCGGCAAGATCGCCATGAATCCGGCAATGTCGCCACAAGTCCGGCAAGGTCGCCACATTTCTGGCAAGGTCGCCATAAATCTGGCAAGGTCGCCACAAACCCACAAGGTCGCCATGAATCCGGCAAGGTCGCCACAAATCCGGCAAGGTCGCCACATTTGCGGCAAGGTCGCCATAAATCCGGCAAGTTCGCCACAAATACGGCAAGGTCGCCACAATTCCGGCAAGGTCGCCATAAATCCGGCAAGGTCGCCACAAATCCGGCAAGGTCGCCACATCCCCGGCAAGGTTGCCATACATCCGGGAATGTCGCCCTAAATCCGGCAAGGTCGCCACATGCCCGGGAAGGTCGCCATAAATTTGGCAAGGTCGCCACAAATCCGGCAAGGTCGCCACATTTCCGGCAAGGTCGCCATTAATCCGGCAATGTCGCCACAAATCCAGCAAGGTCGCCACAAATGCGGCAAGGTCGCCACATCCCCGGCAAGGTCGCCATAAATCCGGCAAGGTCGCCACAAACCCGGCAAGCACGCCACATATCCGGAAATGTCGCCATATTTCCGGCAAGGTCACCATAAATCCGGCAAGGTCGCCAAAAATGCGGCAACGTCCCCATAAAGCCGGCAAGGTCGCCATATTTCCGGCAAGTCGCCATAAATCCGGCGAGGTCGCCATATTTCCGACGAGGTCACCATAAATCCGGCAAGGTCGCCATAATTCCGGCGAGGTCGCCATCTTTCCGGCAAAGTCGCCATAAATCCGGCAGGGTCGCCATAAATCTGCAAAGTCGCCATAACTCCGGCCAGGTCGCCGTATTTCCGGCACGGTCGACATAAATCCGGCTAGGACGCCATAAATCCGGCAAGGTCGCCATATTTCCGGCAAGGTTGCCACAAATCCGTCAAGGTCGCCATATTTCCGTCAAGGTCGCCATAAATTCGGCAAGATCGCCACAAATCCGGCATGGTCGCCATAAATGCGGCAAGGTCGCCACAAATCGGGCAAGGTCGCCATATTTCCGACAAGGTCGCCATAAATCCGGCAAGTTTGCCTCAAATCCGGGAAGGTCACCATATTTCCGGCAAAGTCGACATTAATCCGGCAAGGTGGCGTCAAATCCGGCAAGGTCGCCATATTTCCGGCAAGGTCGCCATATTTCAGGCAAGGTCGCCATAAATCCGGCAAGGTCGCCACAAATGCGGCAAGGTCACCATATTTCCGGCAAGGTCGCCATAAATCCGGCAAGGTCGCCATAAATCCGGCAAGGTCGCCACAAATCCGGCAAGGTTGCCACAAATCCGGCACGATTGCCATATTTCCGGCTAGTCGCCATAAATCCGGCAAGGTCGCCACATCCCCGGCAAGGTTGCCATAAATCCGGCAAGGTCGCCACAAATCCGTCAAGGTCGCCACATTTCAGGCAAGGTCGCCATAAATCCGGCAAGGTCGCCACAAATCCGGCAAGGTCGACACATTTCCGGCAAGGTCGCCATTAATACGCGAATGTCGCCCTAAATCCGGCAAGGTCGCCACATTCCCGGCAAGGTCGCCATAAATTTGGCAAGGTCGCCACAAATCCGGCAAGGTCGCCACATTTCCGGCAAGGTCGCCATTAATCCGGCAAGGTCGCCACATATCCAGCAAGGTCGCCACAAATGCGGCAAGGTCGCCACATCCCCGGCAAAGTCGCCATAAATCCGGCAAGGTCGCCACAAATCCGGCAAGCTCGCCACATATCCGGCAATGTCGCCATATTTCCGGCAAGGTCACCATAAATCCGGTAAGGTCGCCAAAAATGCGGCAAGGTCGCCATAAATGCGGCAAGGTCGCCATATTTCCGGGAAGTCGCCATAAATCCGGCGAGGTCGCCATATTTCCGACGAGGTCACCATAAATCCGGCAAGGTCGCCATAATTCCGGCCAGGTCGCCATCTTTCCGGCAATGTCGCCATAAATCCGGCAAGGTCGCCATAAATCTGCAGTCGCCATAACTCCGGCAAGGTCGCCGTATTTCCGGCACGGTCGACATAATCCGGCTAGGACGCCATAAATCCGGCAAGGTCTCCATATTTCCGTCAAGGTCGCCATAAATTCGGCAAGGTCGCCACAAATCCGGCAAGGTCGCCATATTTTCGGCAAGGTCGCCATAAATGCGGCAAGGTCGCCACAAATTGGGCAAGGTCGCCATATTTCCGACAATGTCGCCATAAATCCGCCAAGTTTGCCTCAAATCCGGCAAGGTCGCCATATTTCCGGCAAGTTCACCATAAATCCGGCAAGGTCGCCACAAATGCGACAAGGTCGCCATATTTCCGGCAAGGTCGCCATAAGTCCGGCAAGGTCGCCACAAATCCGGCAAAGTCGCCACAAATCCGGCACGGTTGCCATATTTCCGGCTAGGTCGCCATAAATCCGGCAAGGTCGCCACAAATCCGGCAAGGTCGCAATATTTCCGGCAAGGTCGGCATATTTCCGGCAAGGTCGTCATATCCGGCAAGTCGCCAAAATTCCGGCAAATCGCAACATTTCCGTCGAGGTCGCCATAAATCCGGCAAGGTCGCCACAAATCCGGCAAGGTCACTACATTCCCGGCGAGGTCGACAACAATCCGGGAAGGTCGCCACAAATCCGGCAAGGTCGCCATAAATCCTGCAAGGTCGCCAAAAATCCGAAAAGGTCGCCTTATTTCCGACAAGGTCGACATAAATCCGGCAAGTTTGCCTCAAATGCGGGAAGGTAGCCATATTTCCGGCAACGTCGCCATAAATCCGGCAAGGCGCATCAAATCCGGCAAGGTCGCCACATTTCAATACAGGTAGCCATAAATTCGGCAAGGTCGCCATCTTTCCGGCAATGTCGCCATAAATCCGGCAAGGTCGCCATAAATCTGCAGTCGCCATAACTCCGGCAAGGTCGCCGTATTTCCGGCACGGTCGACATAATCCGGCTAGGACGCCATAAATCCGGCAAGGTCTCCATATTTCCGGCAAGGTTGCCACAAATCCGGCAAGGTCGCCATATTTCCGTCAAGGTCGCCATAAATTCGGCAAGGTCGGCACAAATCCGGCAAGGTCGCCATATTTTCGGCAAGGTCGCCATAAATGCGGCAAGGTCGCCACAAATCCGGCAAGGTCGCCATATTTTCTGCAAGGTCGCCATAAATGCGGCAAGGTCGCCACAAATCCGGCAAGGTCGCCATATTTTCGACAAGGTCGCCATAAATCAGCCAAGTTTGCCTCAAATCCGGCAAGGTCGCCATGTTTCCGGCAAGTTCACCATAAATCCGGCAAGGTCGCCACAAATGCGACAAGGTCGCCATATTTCCGGCAAGGTCGCCATAAGTCCGGCAAGGTCGCCACAAATCCGGAAAAGTCGCCACAAATCCGGCACGGTTGCCATATTTCCGGCTAGGTCGCCATAAATCCGGCAAGGTCGCCACAAATCCGGCAAGGTCGCAATATTTCCGGCAAGGTCGCCATAAATCCGGCAAGGTCGCCCCAAATCCGGCAAGGTCGCCATATTTCCGGCAAGGTCGTCATATCCGGCAAAGTCGCCAAAATTCCGGCAAATCGCAACATTTCCGTCGAGGTCGCAATAAATCCGGCAAGGTCGCCACAAATCCGGCAAGGTCACTACATTCCCGGCGAGGTCGACAACAATCCGGGAAGGTCGCCACAAATCCGGCAACGTCGCCATAAATCCTGCAAGGTCGCCAAAAATCCGAAAAGGTCGCCTTATTTCCGACAAGGTCGCCATAAATCCGGCAAGTTTGCCTCAAATCCGGGAAGGTAGCCATATTTCCGGCAACGTCGCCATAAATCCGGCAAGGCGCATCAAATCCGGCAAGGTCGCCACATTTCAATCAAGGTAGCCATAAATTCGGCAAGGTCGCGTCAAACCAGGCAGGGTCGCCACATTTCCGGCAAGGTCGCCATAGATCCGGCAAGGTCGCCACAAATCCGGCAAGGTCGCAACATTTCGGCAAGGTCGCCAGAAATCCGGCATCGTCGCCACAAATCCGGCAAGGTCGCCACATTTCCGGCAAGGTCGCCATGAATCCGGCAAGGTCACCACAAGTCCGGCAAGGTCGTGTCAAATCCGGCAAGGTCGCCACATTTCCGGCAAGGTCGCCATAGATCAGGCAAGGTCGCCACAAATCCGGCAAGGTCGCAACATTTCGGCAAGGTCGCCAAAATCCGGCATCGTCGCCACAAATCCGGCAAGGTCGTCACATTTACGGCAAGATCGCCATATAACCATATAACCATATAACCATTACAGCACGGAAACAGGCCATCTCGGCCCTTCAAGTCCGTGCCGAACATTATTATTATTAGTATTATTATTATTATTATTATTATTATTATTATTTTTTTTTTTTTTTTTTTTTTTTTTTTTAATTTATTTTATTTTATTATTTTATTTTTTTAATAAATACTTCCCGCTAGTCCCATCTACCTGCACTCAGACCATAACCGTCCATTCCTTTCCCGTCCATATACCCATCCAATCTATTTTTAAAGGATAAAATCGAACCATCCTCCACCGCTTCCACTGGAAGCTCATTCCACACAGCTACCACTCTCTGAGTAAAGAAGTTGCCCCTAATGTTACCCCTAAACTTCTGTCCCTTAATTCTCAAGTCATGTCCCCTTGCTTGAATCTTCCCTACTCTCAATGGGAAAAGCTTATCCACGTCCACTCTGTCTAACCCGCTCATAATTTTAAAGACCTCTATCAAGTCCGCTCTTAACCTTCTGCGCTCCAAAGAATAAAGACCTAACTTGTTCAACCTTTCTCTGTAACTTAGTTGCTGAAACCCAGGCAACATTCTAGTAAATCTCCTCTGTACTCTCTCTATTTTGTTGACATCCTTCCTATAATTAGGCGACCAAAATTGTACTCCATACTCTAGAATTGGCCTCACCAATGCCGTGTACAATTTTAACATTACATCCCAACTTCTATATTCAATGCTCTGATTTATAAAGGCCAGCACCCCAAAAGCTTTCTTTACCACCCTATCTACATGAGATTCCACCTTCAGGGAACTATGCACAGTTATTCCTAGATCCCTCTGTTCAACTGCATTCCTCAATTCTCTACCATTTACCATGTACGTCCTATTTTGATTTGTCCTGCCGAGATGTAGTACCTCACATTTATCAGCATTAAACTCCATCTGCCATCTTTCAGCCCACTCTTCCAAATGGCCTAAATCTATCTGTAGACATTGAAAATCTACTTCATTATCCACCACACTACCTATCTTAGTATCATCTGCATACTTACTAGTCCAATTTTCCACACCATCATCCAGATCATTGATGTACATGACAAACAACAATGGACCCAACACAGACCCCTGAGGCACCCCACTAGTCACCAGCCTCCAACCTGACAAACAGCCATCCACCATTACTCTCTGGCATCACCCATTCAGCCACTGTTGAATCCATCTTGCTACTCCACCATTAATACCCAACAATTGAATCTTCTTAACCAACCTGACATGAGGAACCTTGTCAAAGGCCTTACTGATGTCCATATAGACAACATCCACTGCTTTACCCTCATCAATTTCCCTAGTAACCTCTTCGATAAATTCTAGAAGGTTAGTCAACACAAGGTCGCCACAAATCCGGCAAGTTCGCCACATTTGCGTCAAGGACCACTTAATCCGGTAAAGTCGCCACAAATACGGAAAGGTCGGCACAATTCCGGCAAGGTCGCCAGAAATCTGACAAGGTCGCCACAAATCCGGGATGGTCGCCACATCCCCGGCAAGGTCGCCATAAATCCGGCAATGTCGCCACAAATCCTGCAAGGTCGCCAGAAATCAGGCAAGGTCGCCACAAATCTGGCAAGGTCGCCACATTTGCGTCAAGGACGCCTTAATCCGGTAAAGTCGCCACAAATACGGAAAGGTCGGCACAATTCCGGCAAGGTCGCCATAAATCCTACAAGGTCGCCACAAATGCGTCAAGGTCTCCACATTTCAGGCAAGGTCGCCAGATTTCCGGCAAGATCGCCATAAATCCGGCAAGGTCGCCACAAATCCGACAAGGTCGCCATAAATCCGGCAAGGTCACCACATTTCCGGCAAAGTCGCCATAAATCCGGCAAGGTCGCCACAAATCCGGCAAGGTCGCCACACTCCCGGCAAGGTCGCCATAAATCCGGCAAGGTCGCCACAAATCCGGCAAGGTCGCCACATTTACGGCAAGGTCGCCATATTGCCGGCAAGGTCGCCATAAATCTGGCAAGGTAGCCACAAATGCGGCAAGGTCGACATATTTCCGGCAAGGTCGCCATATATCAGGCAAAGTCGGCACAAATGCGGCAAGGTCGCCATATTCCCGGCAAGGTCGCCATAAATCTGGCAAGGTCGCCATATATCCGGCAATGTCGCCACAAATCCGGCAAGGTCGCCATAAATCCGGCAAGGTCGCCACAAATCCGGCAGAGCCGCCTATTTCCGGCAAGGTCGCCATAAATCCGGCACGGCCGCCACAAATCCGGCAAGGTCGCCACATTTCCGGCACGGTCGCAACAAATCTGCCAAAGTCGCCACAAATCCGACAAGGTCGACATATTTCCGGCAAGGTCGCCATAAATCCGGCACGGCCGCCACAAATCCGGCAAGGTCGCCACATTTCCTGCACGGTCGCAACAAATCTGCCAGTCGCCACAATTCCGACAAGGTCGACATATTTCCGGCAAGGTCGCCATAAATCTCGCAAGGTAGCCACAAATGCGGCAAGGTCGACATATTTCCGGCAAGGTCGCCATAAATCCAGCAAGGTCTCCATAACTCCGGCAAGGTCGCCACAAATCCGGCAAGGTCGCCATAAATCCGGCAAGGTCGCCATAATACCGGCAAGGTCGCCATAATACCGGCAAGGTCGCCATAAATCCGGCAAGGTCGCCACAAATGCGGCAAGGTCGCCATATTCCCGGCAAGGTCGCCATAAATCCGGCAAGGTCTCCGTAACTCCGGCAAGGTCGCCACAAATCCGGCAAGGTCGCCATAAATCCGACAAGGTCGCCACAAATCCGGCAGTCGCCTATTTCCGGCAAGTTCGCCATGAATCCGGCAAGGCCGCCACAAATCCGGCAATGTCGCTGTAAATCCCGCAAGGTCACCACAAATCCGGCAAGGTCGCCATATTTCCGGCAAGGTCGCCATAAATCCTGCAAGGTAGCCACAAATCCTGCAAGGTCGCCAGAAATCAGGCAAGGTCGCCACAAATCTGGCAAGGTCGCCACATTTGCGTCAAGGACGCCTTAATCCGGTAAAGTCGCCACAAATACGGAAAGGTCTCCACATTTCAGGCAAAGTCGCCAGATTTCCGGCAAGATCGCCATAAATCCGGCAAGGTCGCCACAAATCCGACAAGGTCGCCATAAATCCGGCAAGGTCACCACATTTCCGGCAAGGTCGCCATAAATCCGGCAAGGTCGCCACAAATCCGGCAAGGTCGCCACACTCCCGGCAAGGTCGCCATAAATCCGGCAAGGTCGCCACAAATCCGGCAAGGTCGCCACATTTACGGCAAGGTCGCCATATTGCCGGCAAGGTCGCCATAAATCTGGCAAGGTAGCCACAAATGCGGCAAGGACGACATATTTCCGGCAAGGTCGCCATAAATCAGGCAAAGTCGGCACAAATGCGGCAAGCTCGGCATATTTCCGGCAAGGTCGCCATTAATCCGGCAAAGTCGCCACAAATGCGGCAAGGTCGCCATATTCCCGGCAAGGTCGCCATAAATCTGGCAAGGTCGCCATATATCCGGCAATGTCGCCACAAATCCGGCAAGGTCGCCATAAATCCGGCAAGGTCGCCACAAATCCGGCAGAGCCGCCTATTTCCGGCAAGGTCGCCATAAATCCGGCACGGACGCCACAAATCCGGCAAGGTCGCCACATTTCCGGCACGGTCGCAACAAATCTGCCAAAGTCGCCACATATCCGGCAAGGTCGCCATATTTCCGGCAAGGACGCCATGAATCCGGCAAAGTCGCCACAAATCCTGCAAGGGAGCCATATTACCGGCAAGGTCGCCATAAATCCGGCAAGGACGCCAAAAATCCGGCAAGGTCGCCATATTTCCGGCAAGGTCGCCACAAATCCGGCAAGGTAGCCACAAATACCGCAAGCTCGCAATAAATCAGGCAAGGTCGCCACAAATCCGGCAAGGTCGCCACAATTGCGGCAAGGCCGCCTTAATCCGGTAAGGTCGCCACAAATACGGAAAGGTCGCCACAATTCCGGCAAGGTCGCCAGAAATCTGACAAGGTCGCCACAAATCCGGGATGGTCGCCACATCCCCGGCAAGGTCGCCATAAATCCGACAAGGTCGCCACAAATCCATCAAGGTCGAACGTTACAGGCAAGGTCGCCAGATTTCCGGCAAGGTCGCCATAAATACGGCAAGGTCGCCACAAATCCGACAAGGTCGCCATAAATCCGGCAAGGTCACCACATTTCCGGCAAGGTCGCCATAAATCCGGCAAGGTCGCCACAAATCCGGCAAGGTCGCCACATTCCCGGCAAGGTCGCCATATATCCGGCAAGTTCGCCATAAATCCGGCAAGGTCGCCACAAATCCGACAAGGTCGCCATATTTCCGGCAAGGTCGCCATAAATCCCGCAAGTTCGCCACATATCCGGCAAGGTCGCCATATTTCCGGCAAGGACGCCATGAATCCGGCAAAGTCGCCACAAATCCGGCAAGGGAGCCATATTACCGGCAAGGTCGCCATAAATCCGGCAAGGTCGCCAAAAATCCGGCAAGGTCGCCATACTTCCGGCAAGGTCGCCACAAATCCGGCAAGGTCGCTATAAATCCCGCAAGGTCGCCACAAATCCGGCAAGGTCGCCATATTTCCGGCAAGGTCGCCATAAATCCGGCAAGGTAGCCACAAGTCCCGCAAGGTCGCCATTAATCAGGCAAGGGCGCCACAAATCTGGCAAAGTCGCCACATTTGCGGCAAGGCTGCCTTAATCCGGTAAGGTCGCCACAAATACGGAAAGGTCGCCACAATTCCGGCAAGGTCGCCAGAAATCTGACAAGGTCGCCACAAATCCGGGATGGTCGCCACATCCCCGGCAAGGTCGCCATAAATCCGACAAGGTCGCCACAAATCCGTCAAGGTCGCCACATTTCAGGCAAGGTCGCCAGATTTCCGGCGAGGTCGCCATTTTCACGGCAAGGTCGCCATAAATCCAGCAATGTCGCCAGAAATCCGGCGGGTCGCCATATTGCCGGCGACGTCGCCAGAAAGACGGCAAGGTCGCCTTAAATCCCGGGAGGTCGCCATATTTCCGGCGAGGTCGCCATAAATCCGGCAAGGTCGCCATAAATCCGGCGAGGTCGCCATATTTCCGCCGAGGTCACCATAAATCCGGCAAGGTCTCCATAAACCGGAGTGGTCGCCATATTTCAGGCGAGGTCGCCCTAATTCCGGCAAGGTCGTTATAGATACATAGAACATAGATACATAGAAAATAGGTGCAGGAGTAGGCCATTATGCCCTTCGAGCCTGCACCGCCATTCAATATAATCATGGCTGATCATCCAACCCAGTATCCCGTACCTGCCTTCTCTCCATACCCCCTGATCCCTTTAACCACAAGGGCCACATCTAACTCCCTCTTAAATATAGCCAATGAACTGGCCTCAACTACCCTCTGTGGCGGAGAGTTCCAGAGATTCACCACTCTCTGTGTGAAAAAAGTTTTTCCTCATCTCGGTCTTAAAGGATTTCCCCCTTATCCTTAATCTGTGACCCCTTGTCCTGGACTTCCCCAACATTGGGAACAATCTTCCTGCATCTAGCCTGTCCAACCCCATAAGAATTTTGTACGTTTCTATAAGATCCCCTCTCAATCTCCTAAATTCTAGCGAGTATAAGCCAAGTCTATCCAGTCTTTCTTCATATGAAAGTCCTGACATCCCAGGAATCAGTCTGGTGAACCTTCTCTGCACTCCCTCTATGGCTATAATGTCCTTCCTCAGATTTGGAGACCAAAACTGTACGCAATACTCCAGGTGTGGTCTCACCAAGACCCTGTACAATTGCAGTAGAACCTCCCTGCTCCTATACTCAAATCCTCTTGCTATGAAGGCCAACATACCATTCGCTTTCTTCACTCCCTGCTGCACCTGCATGCCTACTTTCAATGACTGGTGTACCATGACACCCAGGTCTCGCTGCATCTCCCCATTTCCTAATCGGCCCCCATTTAGATAATAGTCTGCCTTCCCGTTTTTGCCACCAAAGTGGATAACCTCACATTTATCCACATTATACTGCATCTGCCAAACATTTACCCACTCACCCAGCCTATCCAAGTCACCTTGCAGTCTCCTAGCATCCTCTTCACAGCTAACACTGCCCCCCAGCTTAGTGTCATCCGCAAACTTGGAGATGTTGCTTTCAATTCCCTCGTCCAGATCATTAATATAAATTGTAAATAGCTGGGGTCCCAGCACTGAGCCTTGCGGTACCCCACTAGTCACTGTCTGCCATTGTGAAAAGGACCCGTTTACTCCTACTCTTTGATTCCTGTTTGCCAGCCAGTTCTCTATCCACATCAATACTGAACCCCCAATACCGTGTGATTTAAGTTTGTATCCTAATCTCTTATGTGGTACCTTGTCGAAAGCCTTCTGAAAGTCCAGATACAACACATCCACTGGTTCTCCCCTATCCACTCTACTAGTTACATCCTCGAAAAATTCTATAAGATTCGTCAGACACGATTTACCTTTCGTAAATCCATGCTGACTTTGTCCAATGATTTCACCACTTTCCAAATGTGCTGCTATCCCATCTTTAATAACTGACTCTAGCAGTTTCCCCACTACCGATGTTAGACTAACTGGTCTGTAATTCCCCGTTTTCTTTCTCCCTCCCTTCTTAAAAAGTGGGGTTACGTTTACTACCCTCCAATCCTCAGGAACTACTCCAGAATCTAAAGAGTTTTGAAAAATTATCACTAATGCATCCACTATTTCTGGAGCTACTTCCTTAAGTACTCTGGGATGCAGCCTATCTGGCCCTGGTGATTTATCGGTCTTTAATCCATTCAATTTACTCAACACCACTTCCCGACTAACCTGGATTTCACTCAGTTCCTCCATCTCCTTTGACCCGCGGCCCCCTGCTATTTCCGGCAGATTATGTATGTCTTCCTTAGTGAAGACGGAACCAAAGTAGTTATTCAATTGGTGAAGACGGAACCAAAGTAGTTATTCAATTGGTCCGCCATATCCTTGTTCCCCATGATCAATTCGCCTGTTTCTGACTGCAAGGGACCTACATTTGTTTTAACTAATCTCTTTCTCTTCACATATCTATAAAAACTTTTGAGGTCAGTTATTATGTTCCATGCCAGTTTCCTTTCATAATCTATTTTCCCTTTCCTAATTAAGCCATTTGTCCTCCTCTGCTGGTCTCTGAATTTCTCCCAGTCCTCTGGTATGCTGCTTTTTCTGGCTAATTTGTACGCATCATCTTTTGCTTTGATACTATCCCTGATTTCCCTTGTTATCCACGGATGCACTACCTTCCCTGATTTATTCTTTTGCCAAACTGGGATGAACATTTTTTGTAGTTCATCCATGCAGTCTTTAAATGCCTTCCATTGCATATCCACCGTCAACCCTTTTAGAACTGATTGCTAGTCAATCATGGCCAATTCACGTCTCATACCCTCAAAGTTACCTTTCTTTAAGTTCAGAACCGTTGTTTCTGAATTAACAATGTCACTCTCCATCCTAATGAAGAACTCAACCATATTATGGTCACTCTTGCCCAAGGGGGCACGCACAACAAGTCTGCTAACTAACCCTTCCTCATTACTCAATACCCAGTCTAGAAAATCTGAAGAGGTCGCCATGTTTCCGGCGAGGTCGCCATAAATTCGGCAAGGTCGCCATAATTCCGGCGACGTCGCCATATTTCCGGCAACGTCGCCATAAATCAGGCACGGTCGCCATAAATCCGGCAAGGTCGCCATATTTATGGCAAGGTAGCCATAAACCCGGCAAGATCGCCATATTTCCGTCTAGGTCGCCATATTTCCGGCGATGTCGCCATAAATCCGGCAAGTTGGCCTCAAATTCGGCATGGTCGCCACATTTCCGACGAGGTCGCCATATATCCAGCAGGTCGCCATAATTCCGGCAAGGTGGCCACAGTGGCCAGCAAGGTGGCCACGAATCAGGGAAGGTCGCCCCATTCCCGACGAGGTCGCCATAAAACCGGCAAGTTCGCCATAACTCCGGCAAGGCGGGCACAGTTCCGGCGAGTTCGCCATAAACCCGGGCGAGGTCGCCATATTTCCGGCAAGGTCGCCATAAATCCGGCAAGGTCGCCATAAATCCGGCGGGTCGCCATATTGCCGTCGAGGTCGCCAGAAAGACGGCAAGGTCCCCTTAAATCCGGCGAGGTCGCCATATTTCCGGCGAGGTCGCCATAAATCCGGCAAGGTCGCCATAAATCCGGCGAGGTCGCCATATTTCCGCCGACGTCACCATAAATCCGGCAAGGTCTCCATAAAGCTGCGTGGTCGCCATATTTCAGGCGAGGTCGCCCTAATTCCGGCAAGGTCGTTATAAATCTGAAGAGGTCGCCATGTTTCCGGCGAGGTCGCCATAAATCCGGCAAGGTCGCCATAATTCCGGCCACGTCGCCATATTTACGGCAAGGTCGCCATAAATCCGGCACGGTCGCCATAAATCCGGCAAGGTCGCCATATTTATGGCAAGTTAGCCATAAACATGGCAAGATCCCCATATTTCCGTCTAGGTCGCCATATTTCCGGCGAGGTCGCCATAAATCCGGCAAGTTGGCCTCAAATTCGGCATGGTCGCCACATTCCCGACGAGGTCGCCATATATCCGGCAAGTTCGCCATAACTCCGGCAAGGCGGCCACAGTTCCCGCGAGTTTGCCATAAACCCGGGCGAGGTCGCCATATTTGCGGCAAGGTCGTCATAAATCCGGCAAGGTCGCCATAAATCCGGCGATGTCGCCATATTTCCGGCAAGGTCGCCATAAATCCGGCCAGGTCTCCATAAATCCGGCGAGGTCGCAATATTTCCTGCAAGGTCGCCAAAAATCCGGCAAGGTCTCCCTAAATCCGGCGCGGTCGCCATATTTCCGGCGAGGTCGCCATAAATCCCGCAAGTTCGCCATAAATCCGGCGAGGTCGCCATATTTCCGGCGAGGTCGCCAAAAATCCGGCAAGGTCTCCATAAATCCAGCAAGGTCGGCATATTTCCGGCAAGGTCGCCATAAATCCAGCAAGGTCGCCATAAACCGGGCAAGGTCGCCACGAATCCGTCAAGGTCGCCACATTTGCGAGAATGTCGCCATAAATCCGGGAAGGTCGCCACAATTACGGCAAGGTCGCCATTAATCCGGGAAGGTCGCCATATATCCGGCAAGGTCGCCACAATTACGGCAAGGTCGCCATTAATCCAGGAAGGTCGCCATATATCCGGCAAGGTCGCCACATTCCCGGCAAGGTCCCCATAAATCCGGCAAGGTCGCCACAAATCCGGCAAGGTCTCCACATTTCCGGCAAGGTCGCCATAAATCCGGCAAGGTCGCCACATTTCCGGCAAGGTCGCCTTAAATCCGGCAAGTTCGCCACAAATCCGACAAGGTCGCCATAAATCCGGCAAGGTCGCCACATTTACGGCTAGGTCGCCATAAATCCGGCAAGGTCGCCACAAATCCGGCAAGGTCGCCACATTTCCGGCAAGGTCGCCATAAATCCGGCAAGGTCGCCACAAATCCGGCAAGGACCCCACATTTCCGGCAAGGTCGCAATAAATCTGGCAAGGTCGCCACAAATCCGACAAGGTCGCCATATTTCCCGCAAGGTCGCCATATCTCCGGCAAGGTCGCCACTAATCCGGCAAGGTCGCCATATTTCAGGCAAGATCGCCATAAATCCAGCAATGTCGCCACAAACCTGGCAAGGCCGCCATATTTCCGGCATGGTCGCCATAATTCCTGCAAGGTGCCCACAAATCAGGAAAGGTCGCCATATTTCCGGCAATGTCGCCATAAATCCGGCAAGGTGGCCACAAATGCGGCAAGGTCGCCATATTTCCGGCAAGGTCGCCATAAATCCGGCAAGGTCGCCACAAATGCGGCAAGGTCCTCATATTTCCGGCAAGTTCGCAATAAATTCGGCAAGGTAGCCACAAATGCGGAAAGGTCGACATATTTCCGGCAAGGTCGCCATAAATCCGGCAAGGTCGGCACAAATGCGGCAAGGTCGGTACATTTGCGGCAAGGTCGCCATATTCCCGGCAAGGTCGCCATAAATCCGGCAAGGTCGTTATAACTCCGGCAAGGTCGCCACAAATCCGGCAAGGTCGCCATAAATCCGGGATGGTCGCCACATCCCCGGCAAGGTCGCCATAAATCCGACAAGGTCGCCACAAATCCGTCAAGGTTGCCTCATTTCAGGCAAGGTCGCCAGATTTCCAGCAAGGTAGCCATGAATCCGGCAAGGTCGCCACAAATCCGACAAGGTCGCCATAAATCCGGCAAGGTCACCACATTTCCGGCAAGGTCGCCATAAATCCGGCAAGGTCGCCACATATCCGGCAAGGTCGCCACATTCCCGGCAAGGTCGCCATAAATCCGGCAAGGTCGCCACAAATCCGGGAAGGTCGCCACATTTACGGCAAGGTCGCCATATTTCCGGCAAGGTCGCCATAAATCTGGCAAGGTAGCCACAAATGCGGCAAGGTCGACATATTTCCGGCAAGGTCGCCATAAATCAGGCAAAGTCGGCACAAATGCGGCAAGCTCGGCATATTTCCGGCAAGGTCGCCATAAATCCGGCAAGGTCGCCACAAATGCGGCAAGGTCGCCATATTCCCGACCAGGTCGCCATAAATCTGGCACAGTCGCCGTATATCCGGCAAGGTCGCCACAAATCCGGCAAGGTCGCCATAAATCCGGCAAGGTCGCCACAAATCCGGCAGTCACCTATTTCCGGCAAGGTCGCCATAAATCCGGCACGGCCGCCACAAATCCGGCAAGGTCGCCACATTTCCGGCAAGGTCGCAACAAATCTGCCAAGGTCGCCACAAATCCTACCAGGTCGACATATTTCCGGCAAGGTCGCCATAAATCCGGCAAGGTCGCCACAAATCCGGCAAGGTCGCCACATTTACGGCAAGGTCGCCATATATCCGGCAAGGTCGCCATAAATCTGGCAAGGTAGCCACAAATGCGGCAAGGTCGACATATTTCCGGCAAGGTCGCCATTAATCAGGCAAAGTCGGCACAAATGCGGCAAGCTCGGCATATTTCCGGCAAGGTCGCCATAAATCCGGTAAGGTCGCCACAAATGCGGCAAGGTTGCCATAAATCCGGCAAGGTCGCAACAAATGCGGCAAGGTCGCCATATTCCCGGCAAGGTCGCCATAAATCCGGCAAGGTCTCCATAACTCCGGCAAGGTCGCCACAAATTCGGCACGGTCGCCATAAATCCGGCAAGGTCGCCACAAATCCGGCAGTCGCCTATTTCCGGCAAGTTCGCCATGAATCCAGCAAGGCCGCCACAAATCCGGCAAGGTCGCTGTAAATCCCGCAAGGTCACCACAAATCCAGCAAGGTCGCCATATTTCCGGCAAGGTCGCCATAAATCCGGCAAGGTAGCCACAAATCCTGCAAGGTCGCCATAAATCAGGCAAGGTCGCCACAAATCCGGCAAGATCGCCACATTTGCGTCAAGGCCGCCTTAATCCGGTAAGGTCGCCACAAATACGGAAAGGTCGCCACAATTCCGGCAAGGTCGCCAGAAATCTGACAAGGTCGCCACAAATCCGGGATGGTCGCCACATCCCCGGCAAGGTCGCCATAAATCCTACAAGGTCGCCACAAATGCGTCAAGGTCGCCACATTTCAGGCAAGGTCGCCAGATTTCCGGCAAGATCGCCATAAATCCGGCAAGGTCGCCACAAATCCGACAAGGTCACCATAAATCCGGCAAGGTCACCACATTACCGGCAAGGTCGCCATAAATCCGGCAAGGTCGCCACAAATGCGGCAAGCTCGGCATATTCCCTGCAAGGTCGCCATAAATCTGGCAAGGTCCCCATATATCCGGCAATGTCGCCACAAATCCGGCAAGGTCGCCATAAATCCGGCAAGGTCGCCACAAATCCGGCAGAGTCGCCTAATTCCGGCAAGGTCGCCATAAATCCGGCACGGCCGCCACAAATCCGGCAAGGTCGCCATATTTCCGGCAAGGACGCATGAATCCGGCAAAGTCGGCACAAATCCGGCAAGGGAGCCATATTACCGGCAAGGTCGCCATAAATCCGGCAAAGTCGCCGTAAATCCGGCAAGGTCGCCATATTTCCGGCAAGGTCGCCAGAAATCCGGCAAGGTCGCTATTAATCCCGCAAGGTCGACACAAATCCTGCAAGGTCGCCATATTTCCGGCAAGGTCGCCATAAATCCGGCAAGGTAGCCACAAATCCCGCAAGGTCGCCATAAATCAGGCAAGGTCGCCCTAAATCCGGCAAGGTCGCCACATTTGCGGCAAGGCCGCCTTAGTCCGGTAAGGTCGCCACAAATACGGAAAGGTCGCCACAATTCCGGCAAGGTCGCCAGAAATCTGACAAGGTCGCCACAAATCCGGGATGGTCGCCACATCCCCGGCAAGGTCGCCATAAATCCGACAAGGTCGCCACAAATCCATCAAGGTCGCACGTTACAGGCAAGGTCGCCAGATTTCCGGCAAGGTCGCCATAAATCCGGCAAGGTCGCCACAAATCCGACAAGGTCGCCATAAATCCGGCAAGGTCGCCACATTTCCGGCAAGGTCGCCATAAATCCGGCAAGGTCGCCACAAATCCGACAAGGTCGCCACATTCCCGGCAAGGTCGCCATATATCCGGCAAGGGCGCCATAAATCCGGCAAGGTCGCCACAAATCCGGCAAGGTCGCCACATTTGCGGCAAGGCCGCCTTAATCCGGTAACGTCGCCACAAATACGAAACGTTCGCCACAATCCCGGCAAGGTCGCCATATATCCGGCAAGGTCGCCATGAATCCGGCAAAGTCGCCACAAATCCGGCAAGGGAGCCATATTACCGGCAAGGTCGCCATAAATCCGGCAAGGTCGTCAAAAATCCGTCAAGGTCGCCATAATTCCGGCAAGGTCGCCACAAATCCGGCAAGGTCGCTATAAATCCC
Source organism: Malacoraja senta (assembly GCA_038087875.1). Lineage (NCBI taxonomy): Eukaryota > Metazoa > Chordata > Chondrichthyes > Rajiformes > Rajidae > Malacoraja > Malacoraja senta. The sequence goes on from JAXLNO010005403.1 coordinate 45,980, forward strand.
GCAAGATCGCCACAAATCCGGCAAGGTCGCCATATTTCCGGCAAGGTTGCCATAAATCCGGCAAGGTAGCCACACATCCTGCAAGGTCGCCATAAATCAGGCAAGGTCGCCACAAATCCGGCAACGTCGCCACATTTGCGGCAAGGCCGCCTTAATCCGGTAAGGTCGCCACAAATACGGAAAGGTCGCCACAATTCCGGCAAGGTCGCCAGAAATCTGACAAGGTCGCCACAAATCCGAGATGGTCGCCACATCCCCGGCAAGGTCGCCATAAATCCGACAAGGTCGCCACAAATCCGTCAAGCTCGCCACATTTCAGGCAAGGTCGCCAGATTTCCGCAAAGGTCGCCATAAATCCGGCAAGGTCGCCACAAATCCGACAAGGTCGCCATATTTCCGGCAAGGTCGCCATAAATCCCGCAAGGTCGCCACATATCCGGCAAGGTCGCCATATTTCCGGCAAGGACGCCATGAACCCGGCAAAGTCGCCACAAATCCGGCAAGGGAACCATATTACCGGCAAGGTCGCCATAAATCCGGCAAGGTCGCCGAAAATCCAGCAAGGTCGCCATATTTCCGGCAACGTCGCCACAAATCCGGCAAGGTCGCTATAAATCCCGCAAGGTCGCCACAAATCCGGCAAGGTCGCCATATTTCCGGCAAGGTCGCCATAAATCCGCCAAGGTAGCCACAAATCCCGCAAGGTCGCCATAAATCAGGCAAGGTCGCCACAAATCCGGCAAGGTCGCCACATTTGCGGCAAGGCCGCCTTAATCCGGTAAGGTCGCCACAAATACGGAAAGGTCGCCACAATTCCGGCAAGGTCGCCAAAAATCTGACATGGTCGCCACAAATCCGGGATGTTCGCCACATCCCCGGCAAGGTCGCCATAAATCCGACAAGGTCGCCACAAATCCGTCATGGTCGCACATTACAGGCAAGGTCGCCAGATTTCCGGCAAGGTCGCCATAAATCCGGCAAGGTCGCCACAAATCCGACAAGGTCGCCATAAATCCGGAAAGGTCACCACATTTCCGGCAAGGTCGCCATAAATCCGGCAAGGTCGCCACAAATCCGGCAAGGTCGCCACATTACCGGCAAGGTCGCCATATATCCGGCAAGGTCGCCATAAATCCCGCAAGGTGGCCACATATTCGGCAAGGTCGCCATATTTCCGGCAAGGACGCCATGAATCCGGCAAAGTCGCCACATATCCGGCAAGGGAGCCATATTACCGACAAGGTCGCCATAAATCCGGCAAGGTCGCCGAAAATCCGGCAAGGTCGCCATATTTCCGGCAAGGTCGCCACAAATCCGGCAAGGTCGCTATAAATCCCGCAAGGTCGCCACAAATCTGGCAACGTCGCCATATTTCCGGCAAGGTCGCCATAAATCCGGCAAGGCAGCCACAAATCCCGCAAGGTCGCCATAAATCAGGCAAGGTCGCCACAAATCCGGCAAGGTCGCCACATTTGCGGCAAGGCCACCTTAATCCGGTAAGGTCGCCTCAAATACGGAAAGGTCGCCACAATTCCGGCAAGGTCGCCAGTTTTCTGACAAGGTCGCCACAAATCCGGGATGGTCGCCACATCCCCGGCAAGGTCGCCATAAATCCGACAAGGTCGCCACAAATCCGTCAAGGTCGCCAAATTTCAGGCAAGGTCGCCAGATTTCCGGCAAGGTCGCCATAAATCCGGGAAGGTCGCCACAAATCCGACAAGGTCGCCATAAATCCGGCAAGGTCACCACATTTCCGGCAAGGTCGCCATAAATCCGGCAAGGTCGCCACAAATCCGGCAAGGTCGCCACATTCCCGGCAAGGTCGCCATAAATCTGACAAAGGTCGCCACAAATCCGGAAAGGTCGCCACATTTACGGCAAGGTCGCCATATTTCCGGCAAGGTCGCCATAAATCTGGCAAGGTAGCACAAATGCGGCAAGGTCGACATATTTCCGGCAAGGTCGCCATAAATCAGGCAAAGTCGGCACAAATGCGGCAAGCTCGGCATATTTCCGGCACGGCCGCCACAAATCCGGCAAGGTCGCCACAATTCCGGCAAGGTCCCAACAAATCTGCGAAGGTCGCCACAAATCCGACAAGGTCGACATATTTCCGGCAAGGTCGCCATAAATCCCGCAAGGTCGCCACATATCCGGCAAGGTCGCCATATTTCCGGCAAGGGCGCCATGAATCCGGCAAAGTCGCCACAAATCCGGCAAGGGAGCCATATTACCGGCAAGGTCGCCATAAATCCGGCAAGGTCCCTAAAAATCCGGCAAGGTCGCCATATTTCCGGCAAGGTCGCCATATTTCCGGCAAGATCGCCATAAATCCGGCAAGGTCGCCACAAATCCGGCAAGGTGGCGACAAATCCGGCAAGGTCGCCACATTTCAATCAAGGTAGCCATAAATTCGGCAAGGTCGAGTCAAATCCGGCAAGGTCGGCACATTCCCGGCAAGGTCGCCATAGATCCGGCAAGGTCGCCACAAATCCAGCAAGGTCGCAAAATTCAGGCAAGGTCGCCACAAATCCAGCAAGGTCGCAAAATTCAGGCAAGGTCGCCATAAATCCGGCATCGTCGCCACAAATCCGGCAAGCTAACCACATTTCCGGCAAGGTCGCCATGAATCCGGTAAGGTCGCCACAAGTCCGGCAAGGTCGCCACATTGCCGGAAAGGTCGCCATAAATCCGGCAAGGTCGCCACAAATCCCACAAGGTCGCCATACATCCGGCAAGGTCGCCACAAATACGGCATCGTCGCCACAAATCCGGCAAGGTCACCACATTTCCGGCAAGGGCGCTATGAATCCGGTAAGGTCGCCACAAGTCCGGCAAGGTCGCCACATTGCCGGAAAGGTCGGCATAAATCCGGCAAGGTCGCCACAAATCCCACAAGGTCGCCATAAATCCGGCAAGGTCGCCACAAAGACGGCAAGGTCGCCACATCCCCGGCAAGGTCGCCTTCAATCCGGCAAGGTCGCCATAAATCCGGCAAGGTAGCCACAAATCCCGCAAGGTCGCCATAAATCAGGCAAGGTCGGCACAAATCCGGCAAGGTCGCCACATCTGCGGCAAGGTCGCCTTAATCCGGTACGGTCGCCACAAATACGGAAAGGTCGCCACAATTACGGCAAGGTCGCCAGAAATCTGACAAGGTCGCCACAAATCCGGGATGGTCGCCACATCCCCGGCAAGGTCGCCATAAATCCGACAAGGTCGCATCAAATCCGTCAAGGTCGCCACATTTCAGGCAAGGTCGCCAGATATCCGGCAAGATCGCCATAAATCCGGCAAGGTCGCCATAAATCCGGCAAGGTGACTACATTTCCGGCAACGACGCCATAAATCCGGAAAGGTCGCCACTAATCCGGCAAGGTCGCCACATTCCCGGCAAGGTCGCCATAAAGCCGGCAAGGTCGCCACAAATCCGGCAAGGTCGCCATATTTCCGGCAAGGTCGCCATAAATCCGGCAAGGTCGCCACAAATCCGGCAAGGTGGCGACAAATCCGGCAAGGTCGCCACATTTCAATCAAAGTAGCCATAAATTCGGCATGGTCGCGATAAAATCCGGCAAGGTCGGCACATTTCCAGCAAGGTTGCCATAGATCAGGCAAGGTCGACTCAAATCCAGCAAGGTCGCAAAATTCCGGCAAGGTCGCCATAAATCCGGCATCGTCGCCACAAATCCGTCAAGGTCACCACATTTCCGGCAAGGTCGCCATGAATCCGGTAAGGTCGCCACAAGTCCGGCAAGGTCGCCACATTGCCGGAAAGGTCGCCATGAATCCGGCAAGGTCGCCACAAATCCCACAAGGTCGCCATAAATCCGGCAAGTTCGCCACAAATCCGTCAAGGTCGCCACATTTCCAGCAACGTCGCAATAAATCCGCCAAGGTCGTCACAAATCCGACAAGGTCGCCAGAAATGCGGCAAGGTCGCCACATTTCCGGCAAGGACGCCATTAATCCGGCAAAGTCGGCACAAATCCGGCAAGGTCGCCACATTCCCGGCAAGGTCGCCATATTTCCGGCAAGGTCGCCATAAATCCGGCAATGTCGCCACAGATGCGGCAAGGTCGCCATATTTCCGGCAAAGTCGCCATTAATCCGGCAAGGTCGCCACAAATGCGGCAAGGTCGACATATTTCCGGCAAGGCCGCCATAAATTCGGCAAGGTCGCCATAAATCCGGCAAGGTCGCCACAAATCCGGCAAGGTCGCCACAAAACCGGCACGGTCGTCATAAATCCATCAAAGTCGCCACAAATCCGGCAGAGTCGCCTATTTCCGGCAAGGTCGCCATAAATCCGGCAAGGCCGCAACAAATCCGGCAAGGTCGCCACATTTCTGGCAAGGTCGCAATAAATCTGGCAAAGTCGCCTCAAATCCGACAAGGTCGACATATTTCCGGCAAGGCCGCCATAAATTCGGCAAGGTCGCCATAAATCCGGCAAGATCGCCATAAATACGGCAAGGTCGCCACAGGGCTCAGGGCTCCATTCTTGGACCCATTTTGTTCAACATTTATATGCTCCCCCTAGCTCAGATCATAGAGCATTTTTAACATATCTTACCACACTTATGCCGATGACACACAACTATATATCGCAGTGTCACCACATGACCATAGTCCCCTACACGCACTGAGCCAATTTGTCAAACATATCAATGAGTGGATGAACCAGAACTTCCTCCAGCTGAATGTAAATAAGACAGAAATTATTGTCTTTGGTCCCAAAAAACAAGGCTAGAGATGAGTGCTCAACTCGACTCAATTGCACAGAAAACCACAGACAAAGCGAGAAACCTTGGTGTAGTTATGGACTCGGATTTGAATTTTAACAGCCATATAAAGACCATTACCAGATCTGATTATTAGCATCTAAAGAATATTGCAAGAATCAATGGATTTCTGTCCAAAGAAGACACTGAAACACGTGTTCATTCATATATTTTTAGTAGGTCAGATTATTGTAATGGCATCTTTACAGGTCTCAATAAAAAATAAATTAAACAACTGCAGCTGATCCAAAATGCCGCTGCCAGTCTTGACCAACACCAAGAAAATGGACCACATTACACCTGTCCTTAAATCTTTGCACTGGCTCCCTGTGTGTAAGAGGTTAGATTTTAAAATTATGTTACTGACCTACAAGGCACTGAATGGTCTAGGTCCAAAATACATCTCTGACCTACTTGCTGTATATGAGGCGCCTAGACTCCTCAGGTCTTCAGGGACAGGTTTACTCTGTGTTCCCAGGGTCAGAACTAAAAAGGCTGAAGCAGCATTCGGTTTTTATGCTCCACACCTGTGGAACAAGCTCCCTGAACACCTGAGGTGTGCACAGACTGTAAGCGCATTTAAACCAGGCCTTAAAACACTGTTGTTTACTATAGCTTTTCCATAACCTGACATGCAGGTAACCTTAACTGTCTAATTGTAACCCTTCTATGTGATTTTAAAAATTGTTTTATTGCTTCATTGACGTTGTTTTTATTATTCATACAGTTGTCGTATTGCTTATTTTCCAATTTTTATTTATTAACTATTTTATTTTTTCTTTCCTGTAAAGCACCTTGAATTGCTGTTTGCACGAATGGTGCTATACAAATAAATCTGCCTTTCCTTGCCTTGCCTTGCCAGAAATCCGGCAAGGTCGCCATATTTCCGGCACGGTCGCCAGAAATCCGGCCAGGTCGCCACAAATCCGGCAAGGTCGCCATATTTCCGGCAATGTCGCCATAAATCCCGCAAGGTCGCCACATATCCGGGAAGGTCGACATATTCCCGGCAAGGTCGCCATAAATCCGGCAAGGTCGCCACAAATACGGCAATATTCGCCACATCCGCGGCAAGGTCGCCATAAATCCGGCAAGGTAGCCATAAATCTGGCAAGGTCGCCACAAATCCGACAAGGTCGCCATATTTCCGGCAAGGTCGCCATATTTCCGGCAAGGTCGCCATAAATCCGGCAAGGTCGCCATATTTCCGGCACGATCGCCATAAATACGGCAAGGTCGCCACAGGGCTCAGGGCTCCATTCTTGGACCCATTTTGTTCAACATTTATATGCTCCCCCTAGCTCAGATCATAGAGCATTTTAACATATCTTACCACACTTATTCCGATGACACACAACTATATATCGCAGTCACCACATGACCATAGTCCCCTACACGCACTGAGCCAATGTGTCAAACATATCAATGAGTGGATGAATCAGAACTTCCTCCAGCTGAATGCAAATAAGACAGAAATTATTGTCTTTGGTCCCCAAAAACAAGGCTAGGGGTGAGTGCTCAACTCGACTCAATTGCACTGAAAACCACAGACAAAGCCAGAAACCTTGGTGTAGTTATGCTCGGATATGAATTTTAACAGCCATATAAAGACCATTACCAGATCTGCCTATTAGCATCTAAAGAATATTGCAAGAATCAAGGGATTTCTGTCCAAAGAAGACACTGAAAAACTTGTTCATGCATATATTTTTAGTAGGTTAGATTATTGTAATGGCATCTTTACAGGTCTCAATAAAAAATCAATTAAACAACTGCAGCTGATCCAAAATGCCGCTGCCAGTCTTGACCAACACCAAGAAAATGGACCACATTACACCTGTCCTTAAATCTTTGCACTGGCTCCCTGTGTGTAAGAGGTTAGATTTTAAAATTATGTTACTGACCTACAAGGCACTGAATGGTCTAGGTCCAAAATACATCTCTGATCTACTTGCTGTATATGAGGCGCCTAGACTCCTCAGGTCTTCAGGGACAGGTTTACTCTGTGTTCCCAGGGTCAGAACTAAAAAGGCTGAAGCAGCATTCGGTTTTTATGCTCCACACCTGTGGAACAAGCTCCCTGAACACCTGAGGTGTGCACAGACTGTAAGCGCATTTAAACCAGGCCTTAAAACACTGTTGTTTACTATAGCTTTTCCATAACCTGACATGCAGGTAACCTTAACTGTCTAATTGTAACCCTTCTATGTGATTTTAAAAATTGTTTTATTGCTTCATTGACGTTGTTTTTATTATTCATACAGTTGTCGTATTGCTTATTTTCCAATTTTTATTTATTAACTATTTTATTTTTTCTTTCCTGTAAAGCACCTTGAATTGCTGTTTGCACGAATGGTGCTATACAAATAATTCTGCCTTGCCTTGCCACAAATCCGGCAAGGTCGCCATATTTCCGGCACGGTCGCCATAAATCCGTCCAGGTCGCCACAAATCCGGCAAGGTCGCCATATTTCCGGCAATGTCGCCATAAATCCCGCAAGGTCGCCACATATCCGGCAAGGTCGCCATATTTCCGGCAAGGTCGCCATAAATCCGGCAAGGTCGCCACAAATCCGGCAATATTCGCCACATACGCGGCAAGGTCGCCATAAATCCGGCAAGGTCGCCATAAATCCGGCAAGGCCGCCACAAATCCGGCAAAGTCGCCACATTTCTGGCAAGGCCGCCACAAATCCGACAAGGTCGCCATAAATCCGGCAATGTCGCCACAAATCCGGCAATATTCGCCACATCCCCGGCAAGGTCGCCATAAATCCGGCAAGGTCGCCACAAATCGGGCAAGGTCGCCACATTTCCGGCAAGGACGCCACATTTCCGGCAAGGTCGCAATAAATCTGGCAAGGTCGCCACAAATCCGGCAAGGTCGCCACATTTCCGGCAAGGTCGCCATTAATCCGGCAAGGTCGCCACAAACCCGGCAAGGTCGCCGCATTTCCGGCAAGGTCGCCATTATTCCGGGAAGGTCGCCATAGATCCGTCAAGGTCGCCACATTCCCGGCAAGGCCGCCATAAATCCGGCAAGGTCGCCACATTTCCGGCAAGGTTGCCATAAATCCGGCAAGGTCGCCACAAATCGGGCAAGGACGCCACATTTCCGGCAAAGACGCCACATTTCCGGCAAGGTCGCAATAAATCTGGCAAGGTCGCCACAAATCCGGCAAGATCGCCACATTTCCGGCAAGTTCGCCATTAATCCGGCAAGGTCGCCACAAACCCGGCAAGGTCGCCGCATTTCCGGCAAGGTCGCCATTATTCCGGGAAGGTCGCCATAGATCCGGCAAGGTCGCCACATTCCCGGCAAGGCCGCCATAAATCCGGCAAGGTCGCCACTAATCCGGCAAGGTCGCCACATTTCCGGCAAGGTCGCCATAAATCGGCAAGGTCGGCACAAATTCGGCAAGGTCGCCATTAATCCGGCAAGGCCGCCACAAATCCGGCAAGGACGCCACATTTCCGGCAAGGTCGCTTTAAATCTGGCAAGGTCGCCACAAATCCGACAAGGTCGCCATATTTCCTGCAAGGTCGCAATAACTCCCGCAAGGTCGCCACAAATCTGGCAAGGTCGCCACATTTCCGGCAAGGTCACCATATTTCCAGCAAGGTCTCCATAAATCCGTCAAGTTCGCCACAAATACGGCAAGGTCGACATATTTCAGGCAAGGTCGCAATAAATCCTGCAAGGTCGCCACAAAAGCTGCAAGGTCTACATATTTCCGGCACGGTCGCCATAAATCCGGCTAGGTCGCCAAAAATCCGGCAAGGTCGCCATATTTCCGGCAATGTCGCCATAAATCCCGCAAGGCCGCCACAAATCCGGCAAGGTCGCCGTATTTCCGGCAAGGTCGCCTTAAATCCGGCAAGGTCGCCACAAATCCGGCAATATTCGCCACATCCCCGGCAAGGTCGCCATAAATCCGGCAAGGTCGCCACTAATCCGGCAAGGAGGCCACATTTCCGGCAAGGTCGCATTAAATCTGGCAAGATCGCCACAAATCCGACAAGGTCGCCATAATTCCGGCAAGGTCGCCATAACTCCCGCAAGGTCGCCACAAATGCGGCAAGGTCGCCATATTTCCGGCAAGGTCGCCATAAATCCGGCAAGGTCGCCACTAATCCGGCAAGGTCACCATATTTCCGGCAAGGTCGCCACAGATACGGCAAGGTCGACATATTTCCGGGAAGATCGCCATAATTCCGGCAAGGCAGCCACAAATCCGGCAAGGTCGCCATATTTCCGGCATGGTCGCCATAATTCCGGCAAGATGGCCACAAATGAGGGAAGGTCGCCATATTTCCGGCAATGTCGCCATAAATCCGGAAGGTGGCCTCAAATCCGGCAAGGTCGCCACATTCCCGGCAATGGCGCCATAAATCCGGCAAAGTCGCCACAAATGCGCAAGGTCGACATATTTCCGGCAAGGTCGCCATCAATCCGGCAAGGTCGCCGCAAATGCGGCAACGTCGCCATGTTTCCAGCAAGGTCGCCATAAATCCGGCAAAGTCGCCATAAATCCGGCAAGGTCGCCACAAATCCGGCAAGGTCACCACATTTCCGGCAAGATCGCCACAAATCCGGCAAGGTCGCCAAAAATCCGGCAAGGTCGCTATATTTCCGACAAGGTCGCCATAAATGCGGCAAGTTTACGTCAAATCCGGCAATGTCGCCACATTTCCGACAAGGTCGCCATAGATCCGGCAAGGTCGCCACAAATCCGGCAAGGTCGCAAAATTTCGGCAATGTCGCCATACATCCGGCATCGTCGCCACAAATCCGGCATGGTCGCCACATTTCCGGCAAGGTCGCCATTAATCAGGCAAGGTCGCCACAAACCCCGCAAGGTCGCCACATTTCCGGCAAGGTCGCCATTATACAGGGTAGGTCGCCATAAATCCGACAAGGTCGCCATATTTCCGGCAAGGTCGCCATAAATCCCGCAAGGTCGCCACAAATCCGGCAAGGTCGCCATATTTCCGGCAAGGTCGCCATAAATCCGGCAAGGTCGCCTCAAATCCGGCAAGATCGCCATATTTCCGGTAAGGTCGCCACAGATACGGCAAGGTCGCCATATTTTCGGCAAGATCGCCATAATTCCGGCAAGGTCGCCACAAATCCGGCAAGGTCCCCATATTTCCGGCATGGTCGCCATAAATCCGGAAGGTGGCCTCAAATCCGGCAAGGTCGCACAATCCCAGCAATGGCGCCATAAATCCGGCAAGGTAGCCACAAAGCCGGCAAGGTCGCCACATTCCCGGCAAGGTCGCCATAAATCCGGCAAGGTCGCCACAAATCCGGCAAGGTCGCCACATTTCCGGCAAGGTCGCCATATTTCCAGCAAGGTCTCCATAAATCCGGCAAGGTCGCCACAAATGCGGCAAGGTCGACATCTTTCCGGCAAGGTCGCAATAAATCCTGCAAGGTCGCCACAAATGCGGCAAGATCGAGATATTTCCGGCAAGGTCGCTATTAATCCGGCAAGGTCGCAACAAATGCGGCAACGTCGCCATATTTCCGGCAAGGTCGCCACAGATACGGCAAGGTCGCCATATTTCCGGCAAGATCGCCATAATTCCGTCAAGGTCGTCACAAATCCGGCAAGGTCCCCATATTTCCGGCATGGACGCCATAAATCCGGAAGGTGGCCTCAAATCCGGCAAGGTCGCCACAATCCCGGCAATGGCGCCATAAATCCAGCAAGGTAGCCACAAAGCCGGCAAGGTCGCCACATTCCCGGCAAGGTCGCCATAAATCCGGCAAGGTCGCCACAAATGCGGCAACGTCGCCATGTTTCCAGCAAGGTCGCCATAAATCCGGCAAAGTCGCCATAAATCCGGCAAGGTCGCCACAAATCCGGCAAGGTCACCACATTTCCGGCAAGATCGCCACAAATCCGGCAAGGTCGCCAAAAATCCGGGAAGGTCGCTATATTTCCGACAAGGTCGCCATAAATCCGGCAAGTTTACGTCAAATCCGGCAAGGTCGCCACATTTCCGACAAGGTCGCCATAGATCCGGCAAGGTCGCCACAAATCCGGCAAGGACGCAAAATTTCGGCAATGTCGCCATACATCCGGCATCGTCGCCACAAATCCGGCAAGGTCGCCACATTTCCGGCAAGGTCGCCATTAATCAGGCAAGGTCGCCATATTTCCGGCATGGTCGCCATAAATCCGGAAGTGGCCTCAAATCCGGCAAGGTCGCCACAATCCCGGCAATGGCGCCATAAATCCGGCAAGGTCGCCACAAACTCGGCAAGGTCGCCACTTTCCGGCAAGGTCGCCATAAATCCGGCAAGGTCGCCACAAATCCGGCAAGGTCGCCACATTTCCGGCAAGGTCGCCATATTTCCAGCAAGGTCTCCATAAATCCGGCAAGGTCGTCACAAATGCGGCAAGGTCGACATCTTTCCGGCAAGGTCGCAATAAATCCTGCAAGGTCGCCACAAATGCGGGAAGGTCGACATATTTCCGGCAAGGTCGCCATTAATCCGACAAGGTCGCCACAAATGCGGCAACGTCGCCATATTTCCAGCAAGGTCCCCATAAATCCGGCAAAGTCGCCATAAATCCGGCAAGGTCGCCACAAATCCGGCAAGGTCTCCACATTTCCGGCAAGGTCGCCACAAATCCGGCAAGGTCGCCAAAAATCCGGCACGGTCGCTATATTTCCGACAAGGTCGCCATAAATCCGGCAAGTTTGCGTCAAATCCAGCAAGGTCGCCATATATCCGGCAATGTCGCCATAAATCCCGCAAGGTGGCGTCAAATCCGGCAAGGTCGCCACATTTCCGACAAGGTCGCCATAGATCCGGCAAGGTCGCCACAAATCCGGCAAGGTCGCAACATTTCAGCAATGTCGCCATACATCCGTCATCGTCGCTACAAATCCGGCAAGGTCGCCACATTTCCGGCAAGGTCGCCATGAATCCGGCAAGGTCGCCACAAGTCCGGCAAGCTCGCCATATTTACGGCAAGGTCGCCATGAATCCGGCAAGGTCGCCACAAATCCCACAAGGTCGCCATAAATGCGGCAAGGTCGCCACAAATCCGACAAGGTCGCCATATTTGCGGCAAGGTCGCCATAAATCCGGCAAGGTCATCACAAATACGGCAAGGTCGCCACATTTCCGGCAAGGTCGCCATAAATCCGGCAAGTACGTCACAAATCCGACAAGGTCGCCATAAATCCGGCAAGGTCGTCACATTTACGGTAAGGTCGCCATTATTCCGGGAAGGTCGCCATAGATCCGGCAAGGTCGCCACATTCCCGGCAAAGCCGCAATAAATCCGGGAAGGTCGCCACAAATCCGGCAAGGTCGCCACATTTCCGGCAAGGTCGCCTTAAATCAGCAACGTCGGCACAAATCCGGCAAGGTCGCCACATTCCCGACAAGGTCGCCATAAATCCGGCAAGGTCGCCACAAATCCGGCAAGGTCGCCACATTTCCGGCAAGGTCGCCATAAATCCGGCCAGGTCGCCACAAATCCGGCAAGGTCGCTACAATCCCGGCAAGTTCGCAATAAATCTGGCAAGGTCGCCTCAAATCCGACAAGGTCGCCATATTTCCGGCAAGGTCGCCATAAATCCCGCAAGGTCGCCACAAATCCGGCAAGGTCGCCATATTTCCGGCAAGGTCGCCATAAATCCGGCAAGGTCGCCACAAATCCGGCAAGGTCGCCATATTTCCGGCAAGGTCGCCACAGATACGGCAAGGTCGCCATATTTCCGGGAATATCGCCATAATTCCGGCAAGGTCGCCACAAATCCGGCAAGGTCGCCATATTTCCGGCATGGTCGCCATAAATCCGGAAGTGGCCTCAAATCCGGCAAGGTCGCCACAATCCCGGCAATGGCGCCATAAATCCGGCAAGGTCGCCACAAACCCGGCAAGGTCGCCACATTTCCGGCAAGGTCGCCATAAATCCGGCAAGGTCGCCACAAATCCGGCAAGGTCGCCATATTTCCGGCAAGGTCGCCATAAATCCGGCAAGGTCGCCACAAATCCGGCAAGGTCGCCATATTTCCGGCAAGGTCGCCACAGATACGGCAAAGTCGCCATATTTCCGGGAAGATCGCCATAATTCCGGCAAGGTCGCCACAAATCCGGCAAGGTCGCCATATTTCCGGCATGGTCGCCATAAATCCGGAAGTGGCCTCAAATCCGGCAAGGTCGCCACAATCCCGGCAATGGCGCCATAAATCCGGCAAGGTCGCCACATATCCGGCAAGGTCGCCACATTTCCGGCAAGGTCGCCATATTTCCAGCAAGGTCTCCATAAATCCGGCAAGGTCGCCACAAATGCGGCAAGGTCGACATCTTTCCGGCAAGGTCGCAATGAATCCTGCAAGGTCGCCACAAATGCGGGAAGGTCGACATATTTCCGGCAAGGTCGCCATTAATCCGACAAGGTCGCCACACATGCGGCAACGTCGCCATATTTCCAGCAAGGTCGCCATAAATCCGGCAAGGTCGCCACATTTACGGTAAGGTCGCCATTATTCCGGGAAGGTCGCCATAGATCCGGCAAGGTCGCCACATTCCCGGCAAAGCTGCAATAAATCCGGCAAGGTCGCCACAAATCCGGCAAGGTCGCCACATTTCCGGCAAGGTCGCCTTAAATCAGCAACGTCGGCACAAATCCGGCAAGGTCGCCACATTCCCGACAAGGTCGCCATAAATCCGGCAAGGTCCCCACAAATCCGGCAAGGTTGCCACATTTCCGGCAAGGTCGCCATAAATCTGGCCAGGTCGCCACAAATCCGGCAAGGTCGCTACATTCCCGGCAAGTTCGCAATAAATCTGGCAAGGTCGCCACAAATCCGACAAGGTCGCCATATTTCCGGCAAGGTCGCCATAAATCCCGCAAGGTCGCCACAAATCCGGCAAGGTCGCCATATTTCCGGCAAGGTCGCCATAAATCCGGCAAGGTCGCCACAAATCCGGCAAGGTCGCCATATTTCCGGCAAGGTCGCCACAGATACGGCAAGGTCGCCATATTTCCGGGAAGATCGCCATAATTCCGGCAAGGTCGCCACAAATCCGGCAAGGTCGCCATATTTCCGGCATGGTCGCCATAAATCCGGAAGTGGCCTCAAATCTGGCAAGGTCGCCACAATCCCAGCAATGGCGCCATAAATCCGGCAAGGTCGCCACAAACCCGGCAAGGTCGCCACATTTCCGGCAAAGTCGCCATAAATCCGGCAACGTCGCCACAAATCCGGCAAGGTCGCCACATTTCCGGCAAGGTCGCCATATTTCCAGCAAGGTCTCCATAAATCCGGCAAGGTCGCCACAAATGCGGCAAGGTCGACATCTTTCCGGCAAGGTCGCAATAAATCCTGCAAGGTCGCCACAAATGCGGGAAGGTCGACATATTTCCGGCAAGTCGCCATTAATCCGACAAGGTCGCCACAAATGCGGCAACGTCGCCATATTTCCAGCAAGGTCGCCATAAATCCGGCAAAGTCGCCATAAATCCGGCAAGGTCGCCACAAATCCGGCAAGGTCTCCACATTTCCGGCAAGGTCGCCACAAATCCGGCAAGGTCGCCAAAAATCCGGCACGGTCGCTATATTTCCGACAAGGTCGCCATAAATTCGGCAAGTTTGCGTCAAATCCGGCAAGGTCGCCATATATCCGGCAATGTCGCCATAAATCCCGCAAGGTGGCGTCAAAGCCGGCAAGGTCGCCACATTTCCGACAAGGTCGCCATAGATCCGGCAAGGTCGCCACAAATCCGGCAAGGTCGCAACATTTCAGCAATGTCGCCATACATCCGTCATCGTCGCTACAAATCCGGCAAGTTCGCCACATTTCCGGCAAGGTCGCCATGAATCCGGCAAGGTCGCCACAAGTCCGGCAAGGTCGCCATATTTCCGGCAAGGTCGCCATGAATCCGGCAAGGTCGCCACAAATCCCACAAGGTCGCCATAAATGCGGCAAGGTCGCCACAAATCCGACAAGGTCGCCATATTTGCGGCAAGGTCGCCATAAATCCGGCAAGGTCATCACAAATACGGCAAGGTCGCCACATTACCGGCAAGGTCGCCATAAATCCGGCAAGTACGTCACAAATCCGACAAGGTCGCCATAAATCCGGCAAGGTCGCCACATTTACGGCAAGGTCGCCATAAATCCGGCAAGGTCGCCACAAATCCGGCAAGGTCGCCACATTTCCGGCAAGGTCGCCATAAATCCGGCAAGGCCGCCACAAATCCGGCAAGGACGCCACATTTCCGGCAAGGTCGCAATAAATATGGCAAGGTCGCCACAAATCCGACGAGGTCGCCATATTTCCAGCAATGTCGCCATAAATCCCGCAAGGACGCCACAAATCCGGCAAGGTCGCCATATTACCGGCATGGTCGCCATAATTCCGGCAAGGTGGCCACAAATCAAGGTAGGTCGCCATATTTCCGGCAACGACCTTGCCGGAAATGTGGCGACCTTGCCGGATTTGTGGCGACTTTGCCGGATTTATGGCGACCTTCCCGGCAATGTGGCGCCTTGCCGGATTTATGGCGACCTTCCCGGATTAATGGCGACCTTGCCGGAAATGTGGCGACCTTGCCGGATTTGTGGCGACCTTGCCGGATTTATGGCGACCTAGCCTGAAATGTGGCGACCTTGACGGATTTCTGGCGACCTTGCCGCATTTATGTCGACCTTGCCGCGGATGTGGCGACCTTGCCGCATTTGCGGCGATTGCCGACCTTGCGGATTATGGCGACCTTGCCGGAATTGTGGCTACCTAGCCGTAATTGTGGCGACCTTGCCGGCTTTAAGGCGGCATTGCCGCAAATGTGGCGACCTTTTTTTTTTTTTTTTTTTTAATTTTTTATTTTTTAGAAGTACGGTAGATTACAGTAATGTACAACACGTATATATTAATACATTTTTTGTACCGCTTCACTTTTTTAAACTTTAAAAAAGAAAAAGAAAGAAGTAAGAAAAGTGAAGAAAGTGCGCAAAGGTTGTGAAGTGCAAAAGAGTGTTGGGAAAAGAAAGCCCCTTAGAAAAGAGGTTAGAGAAGGAAGTAAAGTTAGAAAATAGACCCTAGAAAAAAAAGAGAAAGAAAGAAGGAACAATCGCTCTATTATGACTCTTATACCATACTTCATAGAGAAGGAACTACCAACCAAGTCTATTTTTATTTTACCTCCCATTACCAGGTCCAGATACCTTTTATTTATTTATTTGTTTTTCTAAATTACTATTGCACCTCATGCTTGTAATAGGTCCAAAAACGTAGACCACGTCTTTTGAAATTGATCTGCTTTGCCTACTAGGAGGAATCTCATCTCTTCCAGATGTAATGTTTCCAACATATTTGATGTCCACATTTTTATTGTTGGTGTGGGCGCATTTTTCCAGAATTTAAGTATAAGCTTTTTCCCATTATTAGCCCATAATTGAGTAAATTCTTCTGATACACGTTTAATTCAGGAATACCTTCCGATATTCCAAAAATAATCCATTCTGGTTTTGGTACCAGTTTTATTTTGATTAATTTTGAAAAAATATCAAATATTTCAAACCAGAATTTTTGGATTTTTGTACAAAAAACAAAAGAATGTGCTATGGTAGCTTCTTGACATATACATTTATCACAGATTGGTGAGACGTTAGGAAAGATTTTATTTAGTTTGGTTTTTGAATAATATAATCTATGTAATGTTTTAAATTGGATAAGCGTATGTCGTACGTTGATCGAGCATTTATGCACCTGTAATAAATGATTATCCCAACTCTCTTTTGAAATTTTTATACCTAGATCTTGTTCCCAATCTCTTCTAATTCCATCTGTTGTGGGTATTTCTATATTTAAAATGATATTATATAAGTATGATATTAAATTAGCTGATTCCGCCTTTGTCTTCATTGCTTCATCTAGTAAGTCGGAAGGCATATTATAATAATCTTTTGTGTGTGTTTTCAAATAGTCACAGATTTGTATATATTTAAAATATTGATTATTTTTCAAATTATATTTCAGTTGTAGTTGTTGGAATGATAGTAATTTTTCTAATTCATACAGATCTTCGAGCGTTTTAATTCCCATTCTTTCCCATTGTATAAATGCTTTATCTATGATTGAAGGTTTAAACGATGGGTTATTGACTATTGGTATTAAGAGAGATAGGTTTCTTAATTTTAGATTCTGTTTTATTTGCTTCCATGTTCTAATAGTGCTATATATAATTGGATTTTTATTATAATTTTTATTATTCAAGTTTATTGGAGAGAGAATAATCGCTCCTATATTATTCGGGGAGCAATCCCCTTTTTCCATTATAATCCAGTCCACCTGCTGGGCAGAATTGTCCAGCAGGTGAATCATATTTTTAATATTTACTGCCCAGTTATAATACATAAAGTTAGGGAGCGCTAGACCCCCCAACTCTTTTCGTTTGTTAAGGTGTGTTCTTTGTATTCTGTGGGATTTGTAATCCCATATAAAATTTGTAATGTCTGAGTCCAGTTTTTTGAAAAACTTTTTTGGGAGATATATAGGTATTGATTGAAATAGGTAAAGGATTTGTGGTAAGAAAATCATTTTTATAGCATTTATCCTACCTATTAAGGACATCGGAAGTGTTTTCCAAAATTTAATCAGATTATTTAATTTCTTAAGTAGGGGATTATAATTAGCTTTAAACATATCATGGTAATTTCTAGTAATCTCAATTCCTAAATATTTGAATTTTTCCATAGCTATTTTAAAAGGGAATTTCCTGAGATGTGTTGAATCTTTTGGTTTAATCGACATAATTTCACTTTTGTTCCAATTTATTCTATATCCTGAAAAGGATCCAAAGTCCTCAATTAAGTTTAATATATTTGGTATACTAATTTGTGGTTTTGTGATGTACAGTAGTACATCATCAGCATATAGGGATAGTTTGTTGTTTGAATATTTTGTGTTATAACCGTGAATATTCGAGTGTGTTCTTATTTTTTCAGCCAGGGGTTCAATTACCAAAGCAAATAACAGCGGTGATAGTGAACATCCTTGTCTGTTGCCCCTAGATAATTCGAATTTTGAAGATAATATATTATTAGTTAGTATTCTAGCCGTAGGTTTGTTATATAGTAGTTTTATCCATGCAATAAAGTTTTCTCCCAATTGGAATTTTTGCAATACTTTGATCATATAGTCCCATTCTACTTGATCAAACGCTTTTTCTGCGTCCAGTGAGATGATAGCTAACTCTTGGTCATAAGATTTATGTGAATGCATTATGTTAAGCAAACGTCTCAAATTATTAAATGAGTGTCTCTTAGGTATAAATCCTGTTTGATCCTCATGTATTAGTCTACTAACATACTTGCTTAATCTATTGGCTAATGTTTTTGCTATTATTTTCTGATCCGTATTTAACAAAGCAATAGCTCTATATGATCCTGGTTCTTCTATATTTTTATCTTTTTTAAGTATTAATATGATCGTTGATTCCGCTAGTGTTTCAGGTAGGTTTTGCTCTTTATAAGCATATGTATACATTTTTTGTAATCGTGGAGTAACTATATCATAAAAAGATTTATAAAATTCATTACTGAATCCGTCTGGTCCTGGTGTTTTTCCATTTTTTAGTGTTTTTATTGTGTCTTCTATCTCCTTAGAAGTAATTTGTGCTCCCAGTTCCTCTTGTTCCCTGCGTTCTAATTGTGGTAGATTACAATTATCTAAAAATTCTGAGATTTTATTATTGTCTATTGACGTTTTAGATGTGTATAGATTCTGGTAAAATTGAGCAAATCTTTTATTAATATCCTTGGGTAGTGTTAATACTTCCCCTCTATCTGATTTAATCTTTAATATTGCATTCTCTTTTTCCCGTTTTTTAAGTTGTCGTGCTAGAAGTTTGTGGGGTTTGTCCCCGAATTCGAAGTGTTCTTGTTTTGTGATTTGAAATAATGTTATAACTTTCTCTGACAGTAATTTATTTAACTGAAATTTCAGTAGTAGTATTTTATTATGTTTATCCATAGTTGGGTCTTTAGCATTATCTATATCTAACTGTTTTATTTGATCTTCTAAGTGTCTTTGTTCATTCTTATTCTTTTTATTTTGATAAGCTTGAAATGAAATAATGACTCCTCTTATAAATGCTTTGAAGGATTCCCATAATAACGTGGGGGATATCTCTGGTGTATCATTTAACTCAAAAAATAGATCCATCTGTTTTTTTAGATAGATACTCCCTTGAGGGTCTTTTAAAATTTGTGAGTTAAACCTCCAGAACGGTTTATTCATAGACATTCCTTCTAGTTTTAGAACAAAAGTTAACGGAGAATGATCTGAGATCGCATTAATATGATATTTAGGATTCAAAGATTGTGAGATTAATTTTGTATCCACTAGAAAATAGTCTATCCGTGAATATGTTTTATGCACCATTGAATAAAACGAGTAATCCCTTCCCGTCGGGTTTGCAATCCTCCATACATCTGTTATATTTGTGTTTTCCATATATGTGTGTAAGAGTTCACTGGTTTTAGATTTCGTCTGACCTTTTTGTTTTTGCATCGATTTATCTAAATAAGGATCTAAAACACAATTAAAATCTCCTCCGATTATAACATTTTGATAATTAGATTCTGCAATTATATTCAGAATTTTATTAAAAAATTGAGGGTTATCAAAGTTGGGCGCATATATGTTTACCAGCGTGATTGGCATATTATTGATCTCCCCTGCTACTATAAGATATCTCCCTTCCTTATCTAAAATAGTGTTCTTTGATTTAAATGGAATTCCTTTACGAATAATAATTGCAGTACCTCTAGATTTAGAGGTAAATGAAGAGTGAAATGTTTGGCCTATCCAGTTCGCCCTCAGTCTTGTCTGATCTTGCTGTTTAAGATGTGTTTCCTGTAGAAACGCTATGTCCGTGTTGTATGATTTCAACTGAGCTAGTATCTTGCCCCTTTTAATAGGTTCATTAATCCCCCTTATATTCCAACTACATAATGTGATTCCTCCTATTTTCTTTTGATTGTCGTCATGCATTTTTACCAATTTTAATGACCTTAATTATTGTGGTGCGTTCATACCTCCGGACTCTGGTTATTTTGGGAGTATTTCTATTATAGACTTCCTTGGTAGTTCTCCTGCGCGATTGTCCTTGAAGAAAAAACACACAGATGTGACATATTGTGATTAAAAAAAAATATATATATAAATCAAATAAATTTACGGTGTCTAAAATTTCAACACCGTAGTGAGTGGCCCACTCGTCTGTGGGGTACGACATCCATAACGCTTCCGGCGTAGTTGGTATAAAGTTAGCCCCGCTGTATTTCTTACCCAAAATCTATGGGGTCATTACCGTTTCCAATTCAGTTCTATTTCACCCAGTTACAATTTATATATATGTCAAATGTATTCGATTCCATATCCTACTCACTCTTTATCTCTTAACTATTTTAAAATGAATTTAGTATTGTTAAAGTGAGCGGTTTACTGAGTGAATTAACCGGAGTCAGGTTCCTGGAATTGTGCCAGGTGCCTGATCTCTTCTCCTCTCCACGAGCTGCGAACATAGATGATAACTGCTGTCTGCGTTATGACGCAGGCACCACAGTTTTATCAGTTTCAAATATTATTTCTATATTAGTATTGTTAATTATTAATTATGATTAAATCTCAGCATTTTGTAAAACTATATAAGCCGTATATATTTTTCATATCAACCTCGAGTGTATATTATCTCTTAACTATTTTAAATTGATTTTAATATTGTTAAAAATGAGCTGTTCGCTGGAAGGGTTAACGGGAGTCTGGCTCCTGGAGTTATGCCAGGTACCCGGTCTCCCCCTCCCTCCACTCTCGAGCTGCATAGCACTTGCTGTTATCTGCTAAACAGAGCAGACTGCACATTTTTTATCTATTTCAATTGCTATTTCTATATTAGTATTGTTAATTGTTAATTATTATTAGTTCTCAGTTTTTTCAGTTTTTTATAAACAATATAAGCCATGTGATGTTTTTCACTCTCAGCCCAGCAGTTCGTCCCGTTATCAGGTTTTCCTCGTTTGAGCACGTAGTGTCCTTGAATTACATAGCACAATGTTCCAGCGAAGATAATAATGTCTAGCCACGTCTCACTAAGAATCTGTTGCTTGAAGTCAAATAAAAAATAAAAAATCAGTGTTCAGTTAATTCACTTTCCTTGTAATATTCTTGTTGGAAGAATAAGCAAGTTCATTTGTTCATGTCGTCTTGGTTTTCAGTCTCCAGTTGATGCAGCCTTAGTCGCGATTTCTTGAGCGTATTTGAGAGATTCATCCGAATTAGTGAATGTTTTTGACACTCCCTCAAAGGTGATACGCATTCTAGCCGGGTAAAACACTCCACACAAAACTCCCTTAACACCATAAAGAACTTCTCTGGTCTGTGAGAACTTTCTTCTCTTTTGCTCAATCTCATAAGGGTAGTCCCGTAGGAGTTTAATAGTATCACCTCTGTACATCATCTTCTCTCCGTGGTTGATTTTTTTCATCAGCGCTTCCATTGTTGAGATATCCCGAAGTTTAATTATGATCTGTCGTGGGTAGGCACGTTCTCCTTGAGATCTTGATTTAAATCTGGGGAGTCGATGTGCTACTTCAATTACAGGTACTTCTGGTAGCTTCAGTACGTGTTTAATTAGGTTGGCAGCGAACTCACAAACATTGTCCCCCTCAGCTCCCTCTTTTACACCACGTATTCTTATATTTTGACGTCTTGAGCGAGCTTCTAGGTCAACACATTTATTCGAAACCTTTGTGACTTGGTTCTTGAGACTATCTATTTCTGACTTCATAGTCTGCATCTCTCCAGCCATCACTTCCACAGCAGCTTCCAAATCTTTCACTGCAGATGCATTTGCAGCCACAGTTTCGTGCACAGCCTCAAACATCTTTGTGGTCTCTTCTACCACCTTTTCAATTTTTATCGATAGTCCTTTTTCCACACCTTCAATTCTTTTTTGGAGAGCCTCAATACCCTCAAGTATTTTATCATTACCGGCTATCAATTTACTGTTCCCAGCTTCCATATCCTTTTTGATATCTCTTACCGAGTTTCTTAAGTCCTCCATTTCGGTTTTCTCTTTTGCAGATCGAGTAGCCATTGCAGAGACCTCTCCAGAGGTCAGTTCTAAAGTTTCTTGCTGTTCCAGAGTCTTCAGCAGATGTTTTGAGATTTTCCTCTGTGGGCTCTGACCTGGAGATGTACTTTTCATTTAAAATGACTTTCCCTCCGTTAAAATCGCGGCGCTTACTGATGACGTCATCAGCACCGCGACATGAAGCTCCGGTAAGTTTTTAAAAACGGTCCCGACCTCCAGACCCGATTTTAACGCGAAAAATCGCGATTTTTTCAGCGGAGCTAAAAAGTTTGCGACTGCTAGCAGAGCATGTCGCAACCGGAAGTCAAAAATGTGGCGACCTTGACGGATTTGTGGCGACCTTGCCGTATTTATTGCGACCTTGCCGGATTTATGGCTACCTTGCCGGAAATATGCCGACCTTGCCGGATTTACAGGAAAGAAAAAATAAAATAGTTAATAAATAAAAATTGGGAAATAAGCAATACGGCAAATGTATGAATAATAAAACAACGTCAATGAAGCAATAAAACAATTTTAAAGATCACATAAAAGGGTTAAAATGAGACAGTTAAGGTTACCGCATGTCAGGTTATGGAAAATCTATAGTAAACAACAGTGTTTTAAGGCCTGGTTTAAATGCGCTTACAGTCTGTGCACACCTCAGGTGTTCAGGGAGCTTGTACCACAGGTGTGGAGCATAAAAACCGAATGCTGCTTCAGCCTTTTTAGTTCTGATCCTGGGAACACAGAATAAACCTGTCCCTGAAGACCTGAGGAGTCTAGGCGCCTCATATACAACAAGTAGGTCAGAGATGTATTTTGGACCTAGACCATTCAGTGCCTTGTAGGTCAGTAACATAATTTTAAAATCTATCCTCTTACACACAGGGAACCAGTGCAAAGATTTAAGGACAGGTGTAATGTGGTCCATTTTCTTGGTGTTGGTCAGGACTGGCAGCGGCATTTTGGATCAGCTGCAGTTGTTTAATTGATTTTTTATTGAGACCTGTAAAGATGCCATTACAATAATATAACCTACTAAAAATATATGCATGAACAAGTTTTTCAGTGTCTTCTTTGGACAGAAATCCCTTGATTCTTGCAATATTCTTTAGATGCTAATAGGCAGATCTGGTATTGGTCTTTATATGGCTGTTAAAATTCAAATCCGAGTCCATAAATACACCAAGGTTTCTGGCTTTGTCTGTGGTTTTCAGTGCAATTGAGTCGAGTTGAGCACTCACCTCTAGCCTTGTATTTTTGGGACCAAAGACAATAATTTCTGTCTTATTTGCATTCAGCTGGAAGAAGTTCTGGTTCATCCACTCATTGATATGTTTGACACATTGGCTCAGTTCGTGTAGGGGACTATGGTCATGTGGTGACACTGCGATATATAGTTCTGTGTCATCGGCATAAGTGTGGTAAGATATATTAAAATGCTCTATGATCTGAGCTAAGGGGGGCATATAAATGTTGAACAAAATGGGTCCAAGAATGGAGCCCTGAGCCCTGTGGCGACCTTGCCGTATTTATGGCGATCGTGCCGGAAATATGGCGACCTTGCCTGATTTATGGCGACCTTGCCGGAAATATGGCGACCGTGACGGAAATATGGCGATCTTGTCGGATTTGTGGCGAACTTGCCGGATTTATGGCGACATTGCCTGATTTATGGCGGCCTTGCCGGATTTATGGCGACCTTGCCGGAAATATGGCGACCTTGTCGGATTTGTGGCGACCTTGCCGGATTTATGGCGACCTTGCCGGAATAGGCGACTTTGCCGGATTTGTGGCGACTTTGCCGGCTTTATGGCGACCGTGCCGGATTTGTGGCGACCTTGCCGGATTTGTGGCGACCTTGCCGGATTTATGACGACCTTGCCGAATTTATGGCGACCTTGCCGGAAATATGTCGACCTTGCCGCATTTGTGGCGACCTTGCCGTATTTATGGCGACTTTGCCGGAAATATGGCGACCTTGCCGCATTTGTGGCGACATTGCCGGATTTATGGCGACCTTGCCGGAAATATGGCGACCTTGCCGGGAATGTGGCGCCCTTGCTGGATTTGTCCCGACCTTGCCGGATTTATGGCGACCTTGCCGGAAATGTGGCGACCTTGCCGGATTTGTGGCGACCTTGCCGGATTATTGGCGTCCTTGCCGTAAATGTGGCGACCTTGTCGGATTTCTGGCGACCTTGTCGGATTTGTGACGACCTTGCCGGATATATTGCGACATTGCAGGGAATGCGGCGACCTTGCCTGAAATGTGGCGACCTTGACGGATTTGTGGCGAACTTGCCGGCTTTATGGCGACCTTGCCGGGGATGTGGCGACCTTGCCGCATTTGTGGCGGCCTTGCCGGATATATGGCGACCTTGTGGGATTTGTGGCGCCTTGCCGGATTTATGGCGACCTTGCCGGGAATATGGCGAACTTGCCGCATTTGTAGCGACCTTGCCGGATTTATGGCGACCTTGCCAGAAGTATGCCGACCTTGCCGCATTTGTGCCGACTTTGCCTGATTTATGGCGACCTTGCCGGATTTATGGCGACCTTGCCGGCAATGTGGCGACCTAGCCGGATTTATGGCGACGATGCCGGATTTATGGCGACCTTGCCGGAATGTTGCGACCTTGCTGGATTTGTGGCGACCTTGCCGAATTTATGGCTACCTTGATTGCAATGTGGCGACCTTGCCGGATTTGTGGCGAACTTGCCGGATTTATGGCGTCCTTGCCGGAAATGTGGCGACCTTGCCGGATTAATGGCGACCTTGTCGGATTTGTGACGACCTTGTCGGATTTATGGCGACGTTGTCGGAAATGCGGCGACCTTGCCTGAAATGTGGCGAACTTGACGGATTTGTGGCGACCTTGCCGGATTTATGGCGACCTTGCCGGGGATGTGGCGACCTTGCCGTATTTGTGGCGACCTTGCAGGATTTATGGAGACCTTGCCGCAAATGTGGTGACCTTGCCGGATTTGTGGCGACTTTGCCGAATTTATGGCTACCTTGATTGAAATGTGGCGACCTTGCCGGATTTGTCGCCACCTTGCCGGATTTGTGGCGACCTTGCCGGATTTATGGCGACCTTGCCGGAAATATGGCGACATTGCCAGATATGTGGCGACCTTGCCGGAAATATGGCGACCTTGCCGGATTTTTTGCGACCTTGACGGATTTATGGCGACCTTGCCGGAAATATGGCGACCTTGTCGGATTTGTGGCGACCTTGGCCGATTTGTTGCGACCTTGCCGGAAATGTGGCGACCTTGCCGGATTTGTGGCGACCGTGCCGGATTTATGGCGACCTTGCCGGATTTATGGCGACCTTGCTGGAAATATGGCGACCTTGCCGGATTTGTAGCGGCCTAGCCGTATTTATGGCGACCGTGCCGGAAATATGGCGACCTTGCCGGATTTGAGGCAACCTTGCCGGAAATATGGCGACCTTGCCGGATTTTTGGCGTCCAAGCCGTTTTTATGGCGACCGTGCCGGAAATACGGCGATCTTGCCGGATTTATGGCGACGTTGCGTATTTATGGCGATCTTGCCGGATTTATGGCGACCTTGCCGGAAATATGGCGACCTCGCCGGAATTATGGCGACCTTGCCGGATTTATGGCGACCTTGCCGGAAATCTGGCGACCTTGCCTGAAATGTGACGACCTTGACCGGTTTGTGGCGACCTTGCCGGATTAATGGCGACCTTGCCGGAAATGTAGCGACCATGCCGGATTTGACGCGACCTTGCCGAATTTATGGCTACCTTGATTTAAATGTGGCGAACTTCCCGGATTTGTGGCGACCATTGCCGGATTTATGGCGACCTTGCTGGAAATATGGCGACCTTGCCGGATTTGTGGCGACCTAGCCGTATTTATGGAGACCGTGCCGGAAATAAGGCGACCTTGCCGAATTTGAGGCAACCTTGCCGAAAATATGGCGACCTTGCGTGATTTATGGTGTCCCAGCCGGTTTTATGGTGACCGTGCCGGAAATACGGCGACCTTGCCTGATTTATGGCGACGTTGCGGATTTATGCCGATCTTGCCGGATTTATGGTGACCTTGCCGGAAATATAGCGACCTCGCCGGAATTATGGCCAGCTTGCCGGATTTATGGCGACCTCGCCGGATTTATGGCGACCTTGCCGGAAATATGGCGACCTTGCCGGATTTATGGCGACCTTGCCGGATTTCTGGCGACCTTGCCGTGAATATTGCGACCTCTCCGGGTTTATGGCGACCTTACCGGATGTATGGCGATCTTGCCGGAAATATGGCGACCTCTCCGGATTTATGGCGACCTTGTGGGATTTGTGCCGACCTTGCCGGAAATATGGCGACCTCGCCTTATTTAAAGCGACCGTCCCGGTTTGCGGCGACGTTGCCGGATTTATGGCGACCTTGCCGGATTTGAGGCCACCTTGCCGGATTTACGTCGACCTCGCCGGAAATATGGCGATCTAGCCGGATTTGAGGCCACCTTGCCGGATTTATGGCAACATTGCCGGAAATATGGCGACCTTCCCTGATTTGTTGCGACGTTGCCGGAATTCTGGCGACCATGCCGGGAATATGGCGACCTTGCCGGATTTGTGGCGACCTTGCCGGAATTATGGCGATGTTGTCGGAAATATGGCGCCCTTGCCGGATTTGTGGCGACCTTGACGGAAATATGGAGACCTTGCCGGAGTTGTGGCGCCCTTGCTGGATTTATGGCGACCTTGACGGAAATATGGCGACCTTGCCGGGTTTGTGGCGACCTTGCGGGATTTATGGCGACCTTGCGGGATTTGTGGCGGCCTTGCCGGATTCATGGCGAACTTGCCGGAAATAGGCGACTGCCGGATTTGTGGCGACCTTCCCTGATTTGTGGCGACCTTGCCGGATTTATGGCGACCTTGCCGGATTTATGGCGACCTTGCCGGAAATATGGCGACCTTGCCGCATTTGTGGCGACCTTGCCGGATTTATGGCGACCTTGCCGGAAATATGGCGACCTTGCCGCATTTGTGGCGACCTTGCCGGATTTATGGAGACCTTGCCGGAAATATGCCGACTTTGCCGCATTTGTGCCGACCTTGCCGGATTATGGCGACCTTGCCGGAAATATGTCGACCTTACCGCATTTGTGGCTTCCTTGCCGGATTTATTGCGACCTTGCCGGAAATATGTGGACCTTGCCGCATTTGTGGCGACCTTGCCTGATTTATGGCGACCTTGCCGGAAATATGGCGACCTTGCCGCATTTGTGGCGACATTGGCGGATTTGTGGCGACCTTGCCGGATTTATGGCGACCTTGACGGGAAAGTGGCGATCTTGCCGGATTTGAGGCCACCTTGCCGGATTATAGCGACCTCGCCGGAAATATGGCGACCTAGCCGGATTTGAGGCCACCTTGCCGGATTTATGGCGACATTGCCGGAAATATAGCGACCTCGCCGGAATTATGGCCAGCTTGCCGGATTTATGGCGACCTCGCCGGATTTATGGCGACCTTCCCGGAAATATGGCGACCTTGCCGGATTTATGGCGACCTTGCCGGATTTATGGCGACCTTGCCGTGAATATTGCGACCTCTCTGGGTTTATGGCAACCTTACCGGATGTATGGCGATCTTGCCGGAAATATGGCGACCTCTCCGGATTTATGGCGACCTTGTGGGATTTGTGGCGACCTTGCCGGAAATATGGCGAGCTCGCCTTATTTAAAGCGACCGTCCCGGTTTGCGGCGACCTTGCCGGATTTATGGCGACCTTGCCGGATTTGAGGCCACCTTGCCGGATTTACGTCGACCTCGCCGGAAATATGGCGATCTAGCCGGATTTGAGGCCACCTTGCCGGATTTATGGCAACATTGCCGGAAATATGGCGACCTTCCCTGATTTGTTGCGACGTTGCCGGAATTCTGGCGACCATGCCGGGAATATGGCGACCTTGCCGGATTTGTGGCGACCTTGCCGGAATTATGGCGATGTTGTCGGAAATATGGCGCCCTTGCCGGATTTGTGGCGACCTTGACGGAAATATGGAGAACTTTCCGGAGTTGTGGCGCCCTTGCTGGATTTATGGCGACCTTGACGGAAATATGGCGCCCTTGCCGGATTTGTGGCGACCTTGACGGAAATATGGAGACCTTGCCGGAGTTGTGGCGCCCTTGCTGGATTTATGGCGACCTTGACGGAAATATGGCGACCTTGCCGGGTTTGTGGCGACCTTGCGGGATTTATGGCGACCTTGCGGGATTTGTGGCGGCCTTGCCGGATTCTTGGCGAACTTGCCGGAAATAGGCGACTGCCTGATTTGTGGCGACCTTCCCTGATTTGTGGCGACCTTGCCGGATTTATGGCGACCTTGCCGGATTTATGGCGACCTTGCCGCATTTGTGGCGACCTTGCCGGATTTATGACGACCTTGCCGGAAATATGGCGACCTTGCCGCATTTGTGGAGACCTTGCCGGATTTATGGAGACCTTGCCGGAAATATGCCGACTTTGCCGCATTTGTGCCGACCTTGCCGGATTATGGCGACCTTGCCGGAAATATGTCGACCTTACCGCATTTGTGGCTTCCTTGCCGGATTTATTGCGACCTTGCCGGAAATATGTGGACCTTGCCGCATTTGTGGCGACCTTGCCTGATTTATGGCGACCTTGCCGGAAATATGGCGACCTTGCCGCATTTGTGGCGACATTGGCGGATTTGTGGCGACCTTGCCGGATTTATGGCGACCTTGCCGGGAAAGTGGCGATCTTGCCGGATTTGAGGCCACCTTGCCGGATTATAGCGACCTCGCCGGAAATATGGCGACCTAGCCGGATTTGAGGCCACCTTGCCGGATTTATGGCGACATTGCCGGAAATATAGCGACCTCGCCGGAATTATGGCCAGCTTGCCGGATTTATGGCGACCTCGCCGGATTTATGGCGACCTTCCCGGAAATATGGCGACCTTGCCGGATTTATGGCGACCTTGCCGGATTTATGGCGACCTTGCCGTGAATATTGCGACCTCTCTGGGTTTATGGCAACCTTACCGGATGTATGGCGATCTTGCCGTGAATATTGCGACCTCTCTGGGTTTATGGCAACCTTACCGGATGTATGGCGATCTTGCCGGAAATATGGCGACCTCTCCGGATTTATGGCGACCTTGTGGGATTTGTGGCGACCTTGCCGGAAATATGTCGACCTTACCGCATTTGTGGCTTCCTTGCCGGATTTATTGCGACCTTGCCGGAAATATGTGGACCTTGCCGCATTTGTGGCGACCTTGCCTGATTTATGGCGACCTTGCCGGAAATATGGCGACCTTGCCGCATTTGTGGCGACATTGGCGGATTTGTGGCGACCTTGCCGGATTTATGGCGACCTTGCCGGGAAAGTGGCGATCTTGCCGGATTTGAGGCCACCTTGCCGGATTATAGCGACCTCGCCGGAAATATGGCGACCTAGCCGGATTTGAGGCCACCTTGCCGGATTTGTGGCGACTTTGCCGGAATTATGGCGATGTTGTCGGAAATATGGCGCCCTTGCGACCTTGACGGAAATATGGAGACCTTGCCGGAGTTGTGGCGCCCTTGCTGGATTTATGGCGACCTTGACGGAAATATGGCGACCTTGCCGGGTTTGTGGCGACCTTGCGGGATTTATGGCGACCTTGCGGGATTTGTGGCGGCCTTGCCGGATTCATGGCGAACTTGCCGGAAATAGGCGACTGCCGGATTTGTGGCGACCTTCCCTGATTTGTGGCGACCTTGCCGGATTTATGGCGACCTTGCCGGATTTATGGCGACCTTGCCGGAAATATGGCGACCTTGCCGCATTTGTGGCGACCTTGCCGGATTTATGGCGACCTTGCCGGAAATATGGCGACCTTGCCGCATTTGTGGCGACCTTGCCGGATTTATGGAGACCTTGCCGGAAATATGCCGACTTTGCCGCATTTGTGCCGACCTTGCCGGATTATGGCGACCTTGCCGGAAATATGTCGACCTTACCGCATTTGTGGCTTCCTTGCCGGATTTATTGCGACCTTGCCGGAAATATGTGGACCTTGCCGCATTTGTGGCGACCTTGCCTGATTTATGGCGACCTTGCCGGAAATATGGCGACCTTGCCGCATTTGTGGCGACATTGGCGGATTTGTGGCGACCTTGCCGGATTTATGGCGACCTTGCCGGGAAAGTGGCGATCTTGCCGGATTTGAGGCCACCTTGCCGGATTATAGCGACCTCGCCGGAAATATGGCGACCTAGCCGGATTTGAGGCCACCTTGCCGGATTTATGGCGACATTGCCGGAAATATAGCGACCTCGCCGGAATTATGGCCAGCTTGCCGGATTTATGGCGACCTCGCCGGATTTATGGCGACCTTCCCGGAAATATGGCGACCTTGCCGGATTTATGGCGACCTTGCCGGATTTATGGCGACCTTGCCGTGAATATTGCGACCTCTCTGGGTTTATGGCAACCTTACCGGATGTATGGCGATCTTGCCGGAAATATGGCGACCTCTCCGGATTTATGGCGACCTTGTGGGATTTGTGGCGACCTTGCCGGAAATATGGCGAGCTCGCCTTATTTAAAGCGACCGTCCCGGTTTGCGGCGACCTTGCCGGATTTATGGCGACCTTGCCGGATTTGAGGCCACCTTGCCGGATTTACGTCGACCTCGCCGGAAATATGGCGATCTAGCCGGATTTGAGGCCACCTTGCCGGATTTATGGCAACATTGCCGGAAATATGGCGACCTTCCCTGATTTGTTGCGACGTTGCCGGAATTCTGGCGACCATGCCGGGAATATGGCGACCTTGCCGGATTTGTGGCGACCTTGCCGGAATTATGGCGATGTTGTCGGAAATATGGCGCCCTTGCCGGATTTGTGGCGACCTTGACGGAAATATGGAGAACTTGCCGGAGTTGTGGCGCCCTTGCTGGATTTATGGCGACCTTGACGGAAATATGGCGCCCTTGCCGGATTTGTGGCGACCTTGACGGAAATATGGAGACCTTGCCGGAGTTGTGGCGCCCTTGCTGGATTTATGGCGACCTTGACGGAAATATGGCGACCTTGCCGGGTTTGTGGCGACCTTGCGGGATTTATGGCGACCTTGCGGGATTTGTGGCGGCCTTGCCGGATTCATGGCGAACTTGCCGGAAATAGGCGACTGCCTGATTTGTGGCGACCTTCCCTGATTTGTGGCGACCTTGCCGGATTTATGGCGACCTTGCCGGATTTATGGCGACCTTGCCGCATTTGTGGCGACCTTGCCGGATTTATGGCGACCTTGCCGGAAATATGGCGACCTTGCCGCATTTGTGGAGACCTTGCCGGATTTATGGAGACCTTGCCGGAAATATGCCGACTTTGCCGCATTTGTGCCGACCTTGCCGGATTATGGCGACCTTGCCGGAAATATGTCGACCTTACCGCATTTGTGGCTTCCTTGCCGGATTTATTGCGACCTTGCCGGAAATATGTGGACCTTGCCGCATTTGTGGCGACCTTGCCTGATTTATGGCGACCTTGCCGGAAATATGGCGACCTTGCCGCATTTGTGGCGACATTGGCGGATTTGTGGCGACCTTGCCGGATTTATGGCGACCTTGCCGGGAAAGTGGCGATCTTGCCGGATTTGAGGCCACCTTGCCGGATTATAGCGACCTCGCCGGAAATATGGCGACCTAGCCGGATTTGAGGCCACCTTGCCGGATTTATGGCGACATTGCCGGAAATATAGCGACCTCGCCGGAATTATGGCCAGCTTGCCGGATTTATGGCGACCTCGCCGGATTTATGGCGACCTTCCCGGAAATATGGCGACCTTGCCGGATTTATGGCGACCTTGCCGGATTTATGGCGACCTTGCCGTGAATATTGCGACCTCTCTGGGTTTATGGCAACCTTACCGGATGTATGGCGATCTTGCCGGAAATATGGCGACCTCTCCGGATTTATGGCGACCTTGTGGGATTTGTGGCGACCTTGCCGGAAATATGGCGAGCTCGCCTTATTTAAAGCGACCGTCCCGGTTTGCGGCGACCTTGCCGGATTTATGGCGACCTTGCCGGATTTGAGGCCACCTTGCCGGATTTACGTCGACCTCGCCGGAAATATGGCGATCTAGCCGGATTTGAGGCCACCTTGCCGGATTTATGGCAACATTGCCGGAAATATGGCGACCTTCCCTGATTTGTTGCGACGTTGCCGGAATTCTGGCGACCATGCCGGGAATATGGCGACCTTGCCGGATTTGTGGCGACCTTGCCGGAATTATGGCGATGTTGTCGGAAATATGGCGCCCTTGCCGGATTTGTGGCGACCTTGACGGAAATATGGAGAACTTGCCGGAGTTGTGGCGCCCTTGCTGGATTTATGGCGACCTTGACGGAAATATGGCGCCCTTGCCGGATTTGTGGCGACCTTGACGGAAATATGGCGACCTTGCCGGATTTATGGCGACCTTGCCGGATTTATGGCGACCTTGCCGTGAATATTGCGACCTCTCTGGGTTTATGGCAACCTTACCGGATGTATGGCGATCTTGCCGGAAATATGGCGACCTCTCCGGATTTATGGCGACCTTGTGGGATTTGTGGCGACCTTGCCGGAAATATGGCGAGCTCGCCTTATTTAAAGCGACCGTCCCGGTTTGCGGCGACCTTGCCGGATTTATGGCGACCTTGCCGGATTTGAGGCCACCTTGCCGGATTTACGTCGACCTCGCCGGAAATATGGCGATCTAGCCGGATTTGAGGCCACCTTGCCGGATTTATGGCAACATTGCCGGAAATATGGCGACCTTCCCTGATTTGTTGCGACGTTGCCGGAATTCTGGCGACCATGCCGGGAATATGGCGACCTTGCCGGATTTGTGGCGACCTTGCCGGAATTATGGCGATGTTGTCGGAAATATGGCGCCCTTGCCGGATTTGTGGCGACCTTGACGGAAATATGGAGAACTTGCCGGAGTTGTGGCGCCCTTGCTGGATTTATGGCGACCTTGACGGAAATATGGCGCCCTTGCCGGATTTGTGGCGACCTTGACGGAAATATGGAGACCTTGCCGGAGTTGTGGCGCCCTTGCTGGATTTATGGCGACCTTGACGGAAATATGGCGACCTTGCCGGGTTTGTGGCGACCTTGCGGGATTTATGGCGACCTTGCGGGATTTGTGGCGGCCTTGCCGGATTCATGGCGAACTTGCCGGAAATAGGCGACTGCCTGATTTGTGGCGACCTTCCCTGATTTGTGGCGACCTTGCCGGATTTATGGCGACCTTGCCGGATTTATGGCGACCTTGCCGCATTTGTGGCGACCTTGCCGGATTTATGGCGACCTTGCCGGAAATATGGCGACCTTGCCGCATTTGTGGAGACCTTGCCGGATTTATGGAGACCTTGCCGGAAATATGCCGACTTTGCCGCATTTGTGCCGACCTTGCCGGATTATGGCGACCTTGCCGGAAATATGTCGACCTTACCGCATTTGTGGCTTCCTTGCCGGATTTATTGCGACCTTGCCGGAAATATGTGGACCTTGCCGCATTTGTGGCGACCTTGCCTGATTTATGGCGACCTTGCCGGAAATATGGCGACCTTGCCGCATTTGTGGCGACATTGGCGGATTTGTGGCGACCTTGCCGGATTTATGGCGACCTTGCCGGGAAAGTGGCGATCTTGCCGGATTTGAGGCCACCTTGCCGGATTATAGCGACCTCGCCGGAAATATGGCGACCTAGCCGGATTTGAGGCCACCTTGCCGGATTTATGGCGACATTGCCGGAAATATAGCGACCTCGCCGGAATTATGGCCAGCTTGCCGGATTTATGGCGACCTCGCCGGATTTATGGCGACCTTCCCGGAAATATGGCGACCTTGCCGGATTTATGGCGACCTTGCCGGATTTATGGCGACCTTGCCGTGAATATTGCGACCTCTCTGGGTTTATGGCAACCTTACCGGATGTATGGCGATCTTGCCGGAAATATGGCGACCTCTCCGGATTTATGGCGACCTTGTGGGATTTGTGGCGACCTTGCCGGAAATATGGCGAGCTCGCCTTATTTAAAGCGACCGTCCCGGTTTGCGGCGACCTTGCCGGATTTATGGCGACCTTGCCGGATTTGAGGCCACCTTGCCGGATTTACGTCGACCTCGCCGGAAATATGGCGATCTAGCCGGATTTGAGGCCACCTTGCCGGATTTATGGCAACATTGCCGGAAATATGGCGACCTTCCCTGATTTGTTGCGACGTTGCCGGAATTCTGGCGACCATGCCGGGAATATGGCGACCTTGCCGGATTTGTGGCGACCTTGCCGGAATTATGGCGATGTTGTCGGAAATATGGCGCCCTTGCCGGATTTGTGGCGACCTTGACGGAAATATGGAGAACTTGCCGGAGTTGTGGCGCCCTTGCTGGATTTATGGCGACCTTGACGGAAATATGGCGCCCTTGCCGGATTTGTGGCGACCTTGACGGAAATATGGAGACCTTGCCGGAGTTGTGGCGCCCTTGCTGGATTTATGGCGACCTTGACGGAAAGATGGCGACCTTGCCGGGTTTGTGGCGACCTTGCGGGATTTATGGCGACCTTGCGGGATTTGTGGCGGCCTTGCCGGATTCATGGCGAACTTGCCGGAAATAGGCGACTGCCGGATTTGTGGCGACCTTCCCTGATTTGTGGCGACCTTGCCGGATTTATGGCGACCTTGCCGGATTTATGGCGACCTTGCCGCATTTGTGGCGACCTTGCCGGATTTATGGCGACCTTGCCGGAAATATGGCGACCTTGCCGCATTTGTGGCGACCTTGCCGGATTTATGGAGACCTTGCCGGAAATATGCCGACTTTGCCGCATTTGTGCCGACCTTGCCGGATTATGGCGACCTTGCCGGAAATATGTCGACCTTACCGCATTTGTGGCTTCCTTGCCGGATTTATTGCGACCTTGCCGGAAATATGTGGACCTTGCCGCATTTGTGGCGACCTTGCCTGATTTATGGCGACCTTGCCGGAAATATGGCGACCTTGCCGCATTTGTGGCGACATTGGCGGATTTGTGGCGACCTTGCCGGATTTATGGCGACCTTGCCGGGAAAGTGGCGATCTTGCCGGATTTGAGGCCACCTTGCCGGATTATAGCGACCTCGCCGGAAATATGGCGACCTAGCCGGATTTGAGGCCACCTTGCCGGATTTATGGCGACATTGCCGGAAATATAGCGACCTCGCCGGAATTATGGCCAGCTTGCCGGATTTATGGCGACCTCGCCGGATTTATGGCGACCTTCCCGGAAATATGGCGACCTTGCCGGATTTATGGCGACCTTGCCGGATTTATGGCGACCTTGCCGTGAATATTGCGACCTCTCTGGGTTTATGGCAACCTTACCGGATGTATGGCGATCTTGCCGGAAATATGGCGACCTCTCCGGATTTATGGCGACCTTGTGGGATTTGTGGCGACCTTGCCGGAAATATGGCGAGCTCGCCTTATTTAAAGCGACCGTCCCGGTTTGCGGCGACCTTGCCGGATTTATGGCGACCTTGCCGGATTTGAGGCCACCTTGCCGGATTTACGTCGACCTCGCCGGAAATATGGCGATCTAGCCGGATTTGAGGCCACCTTGCCGGATTTATGGCAACATTGCCGGAAATATGGCGACCTTCCCTGATTTGTTGCGACGTTGCCGGAATTCTGGCGACCATGCCGGGAATATGGCGACCTTGCCGGATTTGTGGCGACCTTGCCGGAATTATGGCGATGTTGTCGGAAATATGGCGCCCTTGCCGGATTTGTGGCGACCTTGACGGAAATATGGAGAACTTGCCGGAGTTGTGGCGCCCTTGCTGGATTTATGGCAACCTTGACGGAAATATGGCGCCCTTGCCGGATTTGTGGCGACCTTGACAGAAATATGGAGACCTTGCCGGAGTTGTGGCGCCCTTGCTGGATTTATGGCGACCTTGACGGAAATATGGCGACCTTGCCGGGTTTGTGGCGACCTTGCGGGATTTATGGCGACCTTGCGGGATTTGTGGCGGCCTTGCCGGATTCATGGCGAACTTGCCGGAAATAGGCGACTGCCGGATTTGTGGCGACCTTCCCTGATTTGTGGCGACCTTGCCGGATTTATGGCGACCTTGCCGGATTTATGGCGACCTTGCCGGAAATATGGCGACCTTGCCGCATTTGTGGCGACCTTGCCGGATTTATGGCGACCTTGCCGGAAATATGGCGACCTTGCCGCATTTGTGGCGACCTTGCCGGATTTATGGAGACCTTGCCGGAAATATGCCGACTTTGCCGCATTTGTGCCGACCTTGCCGGATTTTGGCGACCTTGCCGGAAATATGTCGACCTTACCGCATTTGTGGCTTCCTTGCCGGATTTATTGCGACCTTGCCGGAAATATGTGGACCTTGCCGCATTTGTGGCGACCTTGCCTGATTTATGGCGACCTTGCCGGAAATATGGCGACCTTGCCGCATTTGTGGCGACATTGGCGGATTTGTGGCGACCTTGCCGGATTGATGGCGACCTTGCCGGGAAAGTGGCGATCTTGCCGGATTTGAGGCCACCTTGCCGGATTATAGCGACCTCGCCGGAAATATGGCGACCTAGCCGGATTTGAGGCCACCTTGCCGGATTTATGGCGACATTGCCGGAAATATAGCGACCTCGCCGGAATTATGGCCAGCTTGCCGGATTTATGGCGACCTCGCCGGATTTATGGCGACCTTCCCGGAAATATGGCGACCTTGCCGGATTTATGGCGACCTTGCCGGATTTATGGCGACCTTGCCGTGAATATTGCGACCTCTCTGGGTTTATGGCGACCTTACCGGATGTATGGCGATCTTGCCGGAAATATGGCGACCTCTCCGGATTTATGGCGACCTTGTGGGATTTGTGGCGACCTTGCCGGAAATATGGCGAGCTCGCCTTATTTAAAGCGACCGTCCCGGTTTGCGGCGACCTTGCCGGATTTATGGCGACCTTGCCGGATTTGAGGCCACCTTGCCGGATTTACGTCGACCTCGCCGGAAATATGGCGATCTAGCCGGATTTGAGGCCACCTTGCCGGATTTATGGCAACATTGCCGGAAATATGGCGACCTTCCCTGATTTGTTGCGACGTTGCCGGAATTCTGGCGACCATGCCGGGAATATGGCGACCTTGCCGGATTTGTGGCGACCTTGCCGGAATTATGGCGTTGTTGTCGGAAATATGGCGCCCTTGCCGGATTTGTGGCGACCTTGACGGAAATATGGAGAACTTGCCGGAGTTGTGGCGCCCTTGCTGGATTTATGGCGACCTTGACGGAAATATGGCGACTTTGCCGGGTTTGTGGCGACCTTGCGGGATTTATGGGGACCTTGCGGGATTTGTGGCGGCCTTGCCGGATTCATGGCGAACTTGC
Organism: Malacoraja senta; assembly: GCA_038087875.1. Taxonomy (NCBI): domain Eukaryota; kingdom Metazoa; phylum Chordata; class Chondrichthyes; order Rajiformes; family Rajidae; genus Malacoraja; species Malacoraja senta. The sequence goes on from JAXLNO010005403.1 coordinate 83,325, forward strand.
CGGAAATAGGCGACTGCCGGATTTGTGGCGACCTTCCCTGATTTGTGGCGACCTTGCCGGATTTATGGCGACCTTGCCGGATTTATGGCGACCTTGCCGGAAATATGGCGACCTTGCCGCATTTGTGGCGACCTTGCCGGATTTATGGCGACCTTGCCGGAAATATGGCGACCTTGCCGCATTTGTGGCGACCTTGCCGGATTTATGGAGACCTTGCCGGAAATATGCCGACTTTGCCGCATTTGTGCCGACCTTGCCGGATTATGGCGACCTTGCCGGATATATGTCGACCTTACGGCATTTGTGGCTTCCTTGCCGGATTTATTGCGACCTTGCCGGAAATATGTGGACCTTGCCGCATTTGTGGCGACCTTGCCTGATTTATGGCGGATTTGTGGCGACCTTGCCGGATTTATGGCGACCTTGCCGGGAAAGTGGCGATCTTGCCAAATTTGAGGCCACCTTGCCGGATTATAGCGACCTCGCCGGAAATATGGCGACCTAGCCGGATTTGAGGCCACCTTGCCGGAATTATGGCGACATTGCCGGAAATATGGCGACCTCGTCGAATTTGTGGCGACCTTGCCAGATTTATTGCGACCTTGCCGGAAATGTGGCGTGCTTGCCGGATTTGTGGCAGCCTTGCCGGATTTATGGCGACCTTGCCGGAAATGTGGCGACCTTGCCGGATTTGTGGCGACCTTGCCGGATTTATGGCGACCTTGCCGGGAATGTGGCGACCTTGACGGATTTATGGCGACCTTCCCGGATTAATGGCGACATTGCCGGAAATGTGGCGACCTTGCCGGATTTGTGGCGACCTTGCCGGATTTATGGCGACCTAGCCTGAAATGTGGCGACCTTGCCGCATTTGCGGCGACCTTGCCGGATTTATGGCGACCTTGCCGTAATTGTGCCTACCTTGCCGTAATTGTGGCGACCTTGCCGGATTTAAGGCCACATTGCCGCAAATGTGGCAACCTTGCCGGATTTATGGCGACCTTGCCGGAAATATGCCGACCTTGCCGCATTTGTCCGACCTTGCCGGATTTATGGCGATCTTGCCGGAAATATGTCGATCTTGCCGCATTTGTGGCGACCTTGCCGGATTTATTGCGACCTTGCCGGAAATATGTGGACCTTGCCGCATTTGTGGCGACCTTGCCGGATTTATGGCGACCTTGCCGGAAATATGGTGACCTTGCCGCATTTGTGGCGACATTGCCGGATTTGTGGCGACCTTGCCAGAAATATGCCGACCTTGCCGCATTTGTGCCGACTTTGCCTGATTTATGGCGACCTTGCCGGATTTATGGCGACCTTGCCGGAAATGTGGCGACCTAGCCGGACTTGTGGCGACCTTGCCGGATTCATGGCGACCTTGCCGGAAATGTGGTGACCTTGCCGGATTTATGGCGACGATGCCGGATTTATGGCGACCTTGCCGGAATGTTGCGACCTTGCTGGATTTGTTGCGACCTTGCCGAATTTATGGCTACCTTGATTGAAATGTAGCGACCTTGCCGGATTTGTCGCCACCTTGCCGGATTTGTGGCGACCTTGCCGGAAATATGGCGACCTTGTCGGATTTGTGGCGACCTTGCCGGAAATATGGCGACCTTGCCGGAAATGTGGCGACCTTGCCGGATTTGTGGCGACCTTTCCGGATTTATGGCGTCCTTGCCGGAAATGTGGCGACCTTGCCGGATTAATGGCGACCTTGTCGGATTTGTGACGACCTTGCCGGATTTATGGCGACGTTGTCGGAAATGCGGTGACGTTGCCTGAAATGTGGCGAACTTGACGGATTTGTGGCGACCTTGCCGGATTTATGGCGACCTTGCCGTGAATATTGCGACCTCTCTGGGTTTATGGCGACCTTACCGGATGTATGGCGATCTTGCCGGAAATATGGCGACCTCTCCGGATTTATGGCGACCTTGTGGGATTTGTGGCGACCTTGCCGGAAATATGGCGAGCTCGCCTTATTTAAAGCGACCGTCCCGGTTTGCGGCGACCTTGCCGGATTTATGGCGACCTTGCCGGATTTGAGGCCACCTTGCCGGATTTACGTCGACCTCGCCGGAAATATGGCGATCTAGCCGGATTTGAGGCCACCTTGCCGGATTTATGGCAACATTGCCGGAAATATGGCGACCTTCCCTGATTTGTTGCGACGTTGCCGGAATTCTGGCGACCATGCCGGGAATATGGCGACCTTGCCGGATTTGTGGCGACCTTGCCGGAATTATGGCGATGTTGTCGGAAATATGGCGCCCTTGCCGGATTTGTGGCGACCTTGACGGAAATATGGAGAACTTGTCGGAGTTGTGGCGCCCTTGCTGGATTTATGGCGACCTTGACGGAAATATGGCGACTTTGCCGGGTTTGTGGCGACCTTGCGGGATTTATGGGGACCTTGCGGGATTTGTGGCGGCCTTGCCGGATTCATGGCGAACTTGCCGGAAATAGGCGACTGCCGGATTTGTGGCGACCTTCCCTGATTTGTGGCGACCTTGCCGAATTTATGGCGACCTTGCCGGATTTATGGCGACCTTGCCGGAAATATGGCGACCTTGCCGCATTTGTGGCGACCTTGCCGGATTTATGGCGACCTTGCCGGAAATATGGCGACCTTGCCGCATTTGTGGCGACCTTGCCGGATTTATGGAGACCTTGCCGGAAATATGCCGACTTTGCCGCATTTGTGCCGACCTTGCCGGATTATGGCGACCTTGCCGGATATATGTCGACCTTACCGCATTTGTGGCTTCCTTGCCGGATTTATTGCGACCTTGCCGGAAATATGTGGACCTTGCCGCATTTGTGGCGACCTTGCCTGATTTATGGCGGATTTGTGGCGACCTTGCCGGATTTATGGCGACCTTGCCGGGAAAGTGGCGATCTTGCCAAATTTGAGGCCACCTTGCCGGATTATAGCGACCTCGCCGGAAATATGGCGACCTAGCCGGATTTGAGGCCACCTTGCCGGAATTATGGCGACATTGCCGGAAATATGGCGACCTCGTCGAATTTGTGGCGACCTTGCCAGATTTATTGCGACCTTGCCGGAAATGTGGCGTGCTTGCCGGATTTGTGGCAGGCTTGCCGGATTTATGGCGACCTTGCCGGAAATGTGGCGACCTTGCCGGATTTGTGGCGACCTTGCCGGATTTATGGCGACCTTGCCGGGAATGTGGCGACCTTGACGGATTTGTGGCGACCTTCCCGGATTAATGGCGACATTGCCGGAAATGTGGCGACCTTGCCGGATTTGTGGCGACCTTGCCGGATTTATAGCGACCTAGCCTGAAATGTGGCGACCTTGCCGCATTTGCGGCGACCTTGCCGGATTTATGGCGACCTTGCCGTAATTGTGCCTACCTTGCCGTAATTGTGGCGACCTTGCCGGATTTAAGGCCACATTGCCGCAAATGTGGCGACCTTGCCGGATTTATGGCGACCTTGCCGGAAATATGCCGACCTTGCCGCATTTGTCCGACCTTGCCGGATTTATGGCGATCTTGCCGGAAATATGTCGATCTTGCCGCATTTGTGGCGACCTTGCAGGATTTATTGCGACCTTGCCGGAAATATGTGGACCTTGCCGCATTTGTGGCGACCTTGCCGGATTTATGGCGACCTTGCCGGAAATATGGCGACCTTGCCGCATTTGTGGCGACATTGCCGGATTTGTGGCGACCTTGCCAGAAATATGCCGACCTTGCCGCATTTGTGCCGACTTTGCCTGATTTATGGCGACCTTGCCGGATTTATGGCGACCTTGCCGGCAATGTGGCGACCTAGCCGGACTTGTGGCGACCTTGCCGGATTCATGGCGACCTTGCCGGAAATGTGGTGACCTTGCCGGATTTATGGCGATGATGCCGGATTTATGGCGACCTTGCCGGAATGTTGCGACCTTGCTGGATTTGTTGCGACCTTGCCGAATTTATGGCTACCTTGATTGAAATGTGGCGACCTTGCCGGATTTGTCGCCACCTTGCCGGATTTGTGGCGACCTTGCCGGAAATATGGCGACCTTGTCGGATTTGTGGCGACCTTGCCGGAAATATGGCGACCTTGCCGGAAATGTGGCGACCTTGCCGGATTTGTGGCGACCTTTCCGGATTTATGGCGTCCTTGCCGGAAATGTGGCGACCTTGCCGGATTAATGGCGACCTTGTCGGATTTGTGACGACCTTGCCGGATTTATGGCGACGTTGTCGGAAATGCGGTGACGTTGCCTGAAATGTGGCGAACTTGACGGATTTGTGGCGACCTTGCCGGATTTATGGCGACCTTGCCGGGGATGTGGCGACCTTGCCGTATTTGTGGCGACCTTGCAGGATTTATGACGACCTTGCCGCAAATGTGTTGACCTTGCCGGATTTGTGGCGACCTTGCCGAATTTATGGCTACCTTGATTGAAATGTGGCGACCTTGCCGGATTAATGGCGACCTTGTCGGATTTGTGACGACCTTGCCGGATTAATGGCGAAGTTGTCGGAAATGCGGCGACCTTGCCTGAAATGTGGCGAACTTGACGGATTTGTGGCGACCTTGCCGGATTTATGGCGACATTGCCGGGGATGTGGCGACCTTGCCGTATTTGTGGCGACCTTGCAGGATTTATGGCGACCTTGCCGCAAATGTGGTTACCTTGCCGGATTTGTGGCGACCTTGCCGAATTTATGGCTACCTTGATTGAAATGTGGCGACCTTGCCGGATTTGTCGCCACCTTGCCGGATTTGTGGCGACCTTGCCGGATTTATGGCGACCTTGCCGGAAATATGGCGACATTGCCGGATATGTGGCGACCTTGCCGTAAATATGGCGACCTTGCCGGATTTTTTGCGACCTTGACGGATTTATGGCGACCTTGCCGGAAATATGGCGACCTTGTCGGATTTGTGGCGACCTTGGCCGATTTGTTGCGACCTTGCCGGAAATGTGGCGACCTTGCCGGATTTGTGGCGGCCTTGCCGGATTTATGGCGACCTTGCTGGAAATATGGCGACCTTGCCGGATCTGTAGCGACCTAGCCGTATTTATGGCGACCGTGCCGGAAATATGGCGACCTCGCCGGAATTATGGCGACCTTGCCGGATTTATGGCGACCTTGCCGGAAATCTGGCGACCTTGCCTGAAATGTGGCGACCTTGACGGGTTTGTGGCGACCTTGCCGGATTAATGGCGACCTTGCCGGAAATGTAGCGACCATGCCGGATTTGACGCGACCTTGCCGAATTTATGGCTACCTTGATTTAAATGTGGCGAACTTCCCGGATTTGTGGCGGCCATTGCCGGATTTATGGCGACCTTGCTGGAAATATGGCGACCTTGCCCGATTTGTGGCGACCTAGCCGTATTTATGGCGACCGTGCCGGAAATAAGGCGACCTTGCCGAATTTGAGGCAACCTTGCCGAAAATATGGCGACCTTGCCTGATTTATGGTGTCCCAGCCGGTTTTATGGTGACCGTGCCGGAAATACGGCGACCTTGCCTGATTTATGGCGACGTTGCGGATTTATGCCGATCTTGCCGGATTTATGGTGACCTTGTCGGAAATATAGCGACCTCGCCGGAATTATGGCGACCTTGCCGGATTTATGGCGACCTTGCCGGAAATATGGCGACCTTGCCGGATTTATGGCGACCTTGCCGGATTTATGGCGACCTTGCCGTGAATATTGCGACCTCTCCGGGTTTATGGCGACCCTACCGGATGTATGGCGACCTTGCCGGAAATATGGCGACCTCTCCGGATTTATGGCGACCTTGTGGGATTTGTGGCGACCTTGCCGGATTTATGGCGACATTGCCGGAAATATGGCGACCTTCCCTGATTTGTTGCGACGTTGCCGGAATTCTGGCGACCATGCCGGGAATTCTGGCGACCTTGCCGGATTTGTGGCGACCTTGCCGGAATTATGGCGATGTTGTCGGAAATATGGCGACCTTGCCGGATTTGTGGCGACCTTGACGGAAATATGGCGACCTTGCCGGATTTGTGGCGACCTTGCCGGATTTGTGGCGACCTTGCCGAATTTATGGCTACCTTGATTGAAATGTGGCGACCTTGCCGGATTAATGGCGACCTTGTCGGATTTGTGACGACCTTGCCGGATTTATGGCGACGTTGTCGGAAATGCGGCGACCTTGCCTGAAATGTGGCGAACTTGACGGATTTGTGGCGACCTTGCCGGATTTATGGCGACCTTGCCGGGGATGTGGCGACCTTGCCGTATTTGTGGCGACCTTGCAGGATTTATGGCGACCTTGCCGCAAATGTGGTGACCTTGCCGGATTTGTGGCGACCTTGCCGAATTTATGGCTACCTTGATTGAAATGTGGCGACCTTGCCGGATTTGTCGCCACCTTGCCGGATTTGTGGCGACCTTGCCGGATTCATGGCGACCTTGCCGGAAATATGGCGACATTGCCGGATATGTGGCGACCTTGCCGTAAATATGGCGACCTTGCCGGATTTTTTGCGACCTTGACGGATTTATGGCGACCTTGCCGGAAATATGGCGACCTTGTCGGATTTGTGGCGACCTTGGTCGATTTGTTGCGACCTTGCCGGAAATGTGGCGACCTTGCCGGATTTGTGGCGACCGTGCCGGATTTATGGCGACCTTGCCGGATTTATGGCGACCTTGCTGGAAATATGGCGACCTTGCCGGATCTGTAGCGACCTAGCCGTATTTATGGCGACCTTGCCGGGAATATGGCGACCTTGCCGGATTTGAGGCAACCTTGCCGGAAATATGGCGACCTTGCCGGATTCATGGCGTCCAAGCCGTTTTTATGGCGACCGTGCCGAAAATACGGCGATCTTGCCGGATTTATGGCGACGTTGCGGATTTATGGCGATCTTGCCGGACTTATGGCGACCTTGCCGGAAATATGGCGACCTCGCCGGAATTATGGCGACCTTGCCGGAAATCTGGCGACCTTGCCGGATTTATGGCGACGTTGCCGGATTTATGGCGACCTTGCCGTGAATATTGCGACCTCGCCGGGTTTATGGCGACCTTACCGGATGTATGGCGACCTTGCCGGAAATATGGCGACCTCTCCGGATTTATGGCGACCTTGTGGGATTTGTGGCGACCTTGCCGGAAATATGGCGACCTCGCCTTATTTAAAGCGACCTTCCCGGTTTGCGGCGACCTTGCCGGATTTATGGCGACCTTGCCGGATTTGAGGCCACCTTGCCGGATTTACGTCGACCTCGCCGGAAATATGGCGATCTAGCCGGATTTGAGGCCACCTTGCCGGATTTATGGCGACATTGCCGGAAATATGGCGACCTTCCCTGATATGTTGCGACGTTGCCGGAATTCTGGCGACCATGCCGGGAATATGGCTACCTTGCCGGATTTGTGGCGACCTTGCCGGAATTATGGCGATGTTGTCGGTAATATGGCGACCTTGCCGGATTTGTGGCGACCTTGACGGAAATATGGCGACCTTGCCGGATTTGTGGCGCCCTTGCTGGATTTATGGCGACCTTGACGGAAATATGGCGACCTTGCCGGGTTTGTGGCGACCTTGCGGGATTTATGGCGACCTTGCGGGATTTGTGGCGGCCTTGCCGGATTCATGGCGAACTTGCCGGAAATAGGCGACTGCCGGATTTGTGGCGTCCTTCCCTGATTTGTGGCGACCTTGCCGGATTTATGACGACCTTGCCGGATTTATGGCGACCTTGCCGGAAATATGGCGACCTTGTCGCATTTGTGGCGACCTTGCCGGATTTATGGCGACCTTGCCGGAAATATGGCGACCTTGCCGCATTTGTGGCGACCTTGCCGGATTTATGGAGACCTTGCCGGAAATATGCCGACTTTGACGCATTTGTGCCGACCTTGCCGGATTATGGCGACCTTGCCGGAAATATGTCGACCTTGCCGCATTTGTGGCTTCCTTGCCGGATTTATTGCGACCTTGCCGGAATATGTGGACCTTGCCGCATTTGTGGCGACCTTGCCTGATTTATGGCGACCTTGCCGGAAATATGGCGACCTTGCCGCATTTGTGGCGACATTGCCGGATTTGTGGCGACCTTGCCGGATTTATGGCGACCTTGCCGGGAAAGTGGCGATCTTGCCGGATTTGAGGCCACCTTGCCGGATTATAGCGACCTCGCCGGAAATATGGCGACCTAGCCGGATTTGAGGCCACCTTGCCGGATCTATGGCGACATTGCCGGAAATATGGCGACCTTCCCTGATTTGTTGCGACGTTGCCGGAATTCTGGCGACCATGCCGGGAATATGGCGACCTTGCCGGATTTGTGGCGACCTTGCCGGAATTATGGCGATGTTGTCGGTAATATGGCGACCTTGCCGGATTTGTGGCGACCTTGACGGAAATATGGCGACCTTGCCGGATTTGTGGCGCCCTTGCTGGATTTATGGCGACCTTGACGGAAATATGGCGACCTTGCCGGGTTTGTGGCGACCTTGCGGGATTTATGGCGACCTTGCGGGATTTGTGGCGGCCTTGCCGGATTCATGGCGAACTTGCCGGAAATAGGCGACTGCCGGATTTGTGGCGTCCTTCCCTGATTTGTGGCGACCTTGCCGGATTTATGGCGACCTTGCCGGATTTATGGCGACCTTGCCGGAAATATGGCGACCTTGTCGCATTTGTGGCGACCTTGCCGGATTTATGGCGACCTTGCCGGAAATATGGCGACCTTGCCGCATTTGTGGCGACCTTGCCGGATTTATGGAGACCTTGCCGGAAATATGCCGACTTTGACGCATTTGTGCCGATCTTGCCGGATTATGGCGACCTTGCCGGAAATATGTCGACCTTGCCGCATTTGTGGCTTCCTTGCCGGATTTATTGCGACCTTGCCGGAAATATGTGGACCTTGCCGCATTTGTGGCGACCTTGCCTGATTTATGGCGACCTTGCCGGAAATATGGCGACCTTGCCGCATTTGTGGCGACATTGCCGGATTTGTGGCGACCTTGCCGGATTTATGGCGACCTTGCCGGGAAAGTGGCGATCTTGCCGGATTTGAGGCCACCTTGCCGGATTATAGCGACCTCGCCGGAAATATGGCGACCTAGCCGGATTTGAGGCCACCTTGCCGGATTTATGGCGACATTGCCGGAAATATGGCGACCTCGTCGGATTTGTGGCGACCTTGCCAGATTTATTGCGACCTTGCCGGAAATGTGCCGTGCTTGCCGGATTTGTGGCGGCCTTGCCGGATTTATGGCGACCTTGCCGGAAATGTGGCGACCTTGCCGGATTTGTGGCGACCTTGCCGGATTTATGGCGACCTTGCCGGAAATGTGGCGACCTTGACGGATTTATGGCGACCTTCCCGGATTAATGGCGACATTGCCGGAAATGTGGCGACCTTGCCGGATTTGTGGCGACCTTGCCGGATTTATGGCGACCTAGCCTGAAATGTGGCGACCTTGCCGCATTTGCGGCGACCTTGCCGAATTTATGTCGACCTTGCCGTAATTGTGGCTACCTTGCCGTAATTGTGGCGACCTTGCCGGATTTAAGGCGACATTGCCGCAAATGTGGCGACCTTGACGGATTTGTGGCGACCTTGCCGGATTTATTGCGACCTTGCCGGATTTATGGCGACCTTGCCGGAAATATGCCGACCTTGCCGCATTTGTCCGACTTTGCCGGATTTATGGCGACCTTGCCGGAAATATGGCGACCTTGCCGGAAATGTGGCGACCTTGCCGGATTTGTGGCGACCTTTCCGGATTTATGGCGTCCTTGCCGGAAATGTGGCGACCTTGCCGGATTTATGGCGACGTTGTCGGAAATGCGGCGACGTTGCCTGAAATGTGGCGAACTTGACGGATTTGTGGCGACCTTGCCGGATTTATGGCGACCTTGCCGGGGATGTGGCGACCTTGCCGTGTTTGTGGCGACCTTGCAGGATTTATGACGACCTTGCCGCAAATGTGGTGACCTTGCCGGATTTGTGGCGACCTTGCCGAATTTATGGCTACCTTGATTGAAATGTGGCGACCTTGCCGGATTTGTCGCCACCTTGCCGGATTTGCGGCGACATTGCCGGATTTATGGCGACCTTGCCGGAAATATGGCGACATTGCCGGATATGTGGCGACCTTGCCGGAAATATGGCGAGCTTGCCGGATTTTTTGCGACCTTGACGGACTTATGGCGACCTTGCCGGAAATATGACTACCTTGCCGGATTTGTTGCGACTTTGCCGTATTCATGGCGACCTTGACGGAAATATGGCGACGTTGTCGGATTTGTGGCGACCATGGCCGATTTGTTGCGAGCTTGCCGGAAATGTGGCGACCTTGCCGGATTTGTGGCGACCGTGCCGGATTTATGGCGACCTAGCCGGATATATGGCGACCTTGCCGGGAATGTGGCGACCTTGCCGGATTTGTGGCGACCTTGCCGGATTTATGGCGACCTTGCCGGAAATATGGTGAGCTTGCCGGATTTATGGCGACCTTGTCGGATTTGTGGCGGCCTTGCCGGATTTATGGCGACCTTGCCGGAAATGTGGCAACATTGCCTGAAATGTGGCGACCTTGACGGATTTATGGCGACCTTGCCGGATTTATGGCGACCTTGCCGGGGATGTGGCGACCATCGAGGATTTGTGGCGACCTTGTCAGATTTCTGGCGACCTGGCCGGAATTTTGGCGACCTTTCCGTATTTGTGGCGACCTTAACGGATTCATGGCGACCTTGCCGCAAATGTGGCGACCTTGCCGGATTTGTGGCGACCTTGCCTGATTTATGGCGACCTTGCGGGATTTGTGGCGACCTTGCCGGATTTATGGCGAACTTGCCGGAAATATGGCGACCTAGCCGTATTTATGGCGACCGTGCCGGAAATAAGGCGACCTTGCCGAATTTGAGGCAACCTTGCCGAAAATATGGCGACCTTGCCTGATTTATGGCGTCCCAGCCGGTTTTATGGTGACCGTGCCGGAAATACGGCGACCTTGCCGGATTTAAGGCGACTTTGCGGATTTATGCCGATCTTGCCGGATTTATGGCGACCTTGCCGGAAATATAGCGACCTCGCCGGAATTATGGCGACCTTGCCGGATTTATGGCGACCTCGCCGGATTTATGGCGACATTGCCGGAAATATGGCGACCTTGCCGGATTTGTGGCGACCTTGCCGGATTAATGGCGACCTTGTCGGATTTGTGACGACCTTGCCGGATATATTGCGACATTGCAGGAAATGCGGCGACCTTGCCTGAAATGTGGCGACCTTGACGGATTTGTGGCGAACTTGCCGGCTTTATGGCGACCTTGCCGGGGATGTGGCGACCTTGCCGCATTTGTGGCGGCCTTGCCGGATATATGGCGACCTTGTGGGATTTGTGGCGACCTTGCCGGATTTATGGCGACCTTGCCGGGAATATGGCGAACTTGCCGCATTTGTGGCGACCTTGCCGGATTTATGGCGACCTTGCCAGAAATATGCCGACCTTGCCGCATTTGTGCCGACTTTGCCTGATTTATGGCGACCTTGCCGGATTTATGGCGACCTTGCCGGCAATGTGGCGACCTAGCCGGACTTGTGGCGACCTTGCCGGATTCATGGCGACCTTGCCGGAAATGTGGTGACCTTGCCGGAATTTTGCGACCTTGCTGGATTTGTGGCGACCTTGCCGAATTTATGGCTACCTTGATTGAAATGTGGCGACCTTGCCGGATTTGTCGCCACCTTGCCGGATTTGTGGCGACCTTGCCGGATTTATGGCGACCTTGCCGGAAATATGGCGACCTTGTCGGATTTGTGGCGACCTTGCCGGAAATATGGCGACCTTGCCGGAAATGTGGCGACCTTGCCGGATTTGTGGCGACCTTGCCGGATTTATGGCGTCCTTGGCGGAAATGTGGCGACCTTGCCGGATTAATGGCGACCTTGTCGGATTTGTGAGGACCTTGCCGGATTTATGGCGACGTTGTCGGAAATGCGGCGACCTTGCCTGAAATGTGGCGAACTTGACGGATTTGTGGCGACCTTGCCGGATTTATGGCGACCTTGCCGGGGATGTGGCGACCTTGCCGTATTTGTGGCGACCTTGCAGGATTTATGGCGACCTTGCCGCAAATGTGGTGACCTTGCCGGATTTGTGGCGACCTTGCCGAATTTATGGCGACCTTGCCGGAAATATGGCGACATTGCCGGATATGTGGCGACCTTGCCGGAAATATGGCTACCTTGTGGGATTTGTGGCGACCTTGGCCGATTTGTTGCGACCTTGCCGGAAATGTGGCGACCTTGCCGGATTTGTGGCGACCGTGCCGGATTTATGGCGACCTTGCCTGATTTATGGCGACCTTGCTGGAAATATGGCGACCTTGCCGGATTTGTAGCGGCCTAGCCGTATTTATGGCGACCGTGCCGGAAATATGGCGACCTTGCCGGATTTGAGGCAACCTTGCCGGAAATATGGCGACCTTGCCGGATTTATGGCGTCCAAGCCGTTTTTATGGCGACCGTGCCGGAAATACGGCGATCTTGCCGGATTTATGGCGACGTTTCGTATTTATGGCGATCTTGCCGGATTTATGGCGACCTTGCCGGAAATATGGCGACCTCGCCGGAATTATGGCGACCTTGCCGGATTTATGGCGGCCTTGCCGGAAATCTGGCGACCTTGCCTGAAATGTGGCGACCTTGACGGGTTTGTGGCGGCCTTGCCGGATTAATGGCGACCTTGCCGGAAATGTAGCGACCAAGCCGGATTTGACGCGACCTTGCCGAATTTATGGCTACCTTGATTTAAATGTGGCGAACTTCCCGGATTTGTGGCGACCATTGCCGGATTTATGGCGACCTTGCTGGAAATATGGCGACCTTGCCCGATTTGTGGCGACCTAGCCGTATTTATGGCGACCGTGCCGGAAATAAGGCGACCTTGCCGAATTTGAGGCAACCTTGCCGAAAATATGGCGACCTTGCCTGATTTATGGTGTCTCAGCCGGTTTTATGGTGACCGTGCCGGAAATACGGCGACCTTGCCTGATTTATGGCGACGTTGCGGATTTATGCCGATCTTGCCGGATTTATGGTGACCTTGCCGGAAATATAGCGACCTCGCCGGAATTATGGCGAGCTTGCCGGATTTATGGCGACCTCGCCGGATTTATGGCGACCTTCCCTGATTTGTTGCGACGTTGCCGGAATTCTGGCGACCTTGCGGGATTTATGGCGACCTTGCGGGATTTGTGGCGGCCTTGCCGGATTCATGGCGAACTTGCCGGAAATAGGCGACTGCCGGATTTGTGGCGACCTTCCCTGATTTGTGGCGACCTTACCGGATGTATGGCGATCTTGCCGGAAATATGGCGACCTCTCCGGATTTATGGCGACCTTGTGGGATTTGTGGCGACCTTGCCGGAAATATGGCGACCTCGCCTTATTTAAAGCCGCCGTCCCGGTTTGCGGCGACCTTGCCGGATTTATGGCGACCTTGCCGGATTTGAGGCCACCTTGCCGGATTTACGTCGACCTCGCCGGAAATATGGCGATCTAGCCGGATTTGAGGCCACCTTGCCGGATTTATGGCGACATTGCCGGAAATATGGCGACCTTCCCTGATTTGTTGCGACGTTGCCGGAATTCTGGCGACCTTGCGGGATTTATGGCGACCTTGCGGGATTTGTGGCGGCCTTGCCGGATTCATGGCGAACTTGCCGGAAATAGGCGACTGCCGGATTTGTGGCGACCTTCCCTGATTTGTGGCGACCTTGCCGGATTTATGGCGACCTTGCCGGATTTATGGCGACCTTGCCGGAAATATGGCGACCGTGCCGCATTTGTGGCGACCTTGCCGGATTTATGGCGACCTTGCCGGAAATATGGCGACCTTGCCGCATTTGTGCCGACCTTGCCGGATTATGGCGACCTTGCCGGAAATATGTCGACCTTACCGCATTTGTGGCTTCCTTGCCGGATTTATTGCGACCTTGCCGGAAATATGTGGACCTTGCCGCATTTGTGGCGACCTTGCCTGATTTATGGCGACCTTGCCGGAAATATGGCGACCTTGCCGCATTTGTGGCGACATTGCCGGATTTGTGGCGACCTTGCCGGATTTATGGCGACCTTGCCGGGAAAGTGGCGATCTTGCCGGATTTGAGACCACCTTGCCGGATTTATGGCGACATTGCCGTAAATATGGCGACCTCGTCGGATTTGTGGCGACCTTGCCAGATTTATTGCGACATTGCCGGAAATGTGGCGTGCTTGCCGGATTTGTGGCGGCCTTGCCGGATTTATGGCGACCTTGCCGGAAATGTGGCGACCTTGCCGGATTTGTGGCGACCTTGCCGGATTTATGGCGACCTTGCCGGGAATGTGGCGACCTTGACGGATTTATGGCGACCTTCCCGGATTACTGGTGACATTGCCGGAAATGTGGCGACCTTGCCGGATTTATTGCGACCTTGCCGGATTTATGGCGATCTTGCTGGAAATATGCCGACCTTGCCGCATTTGTCCGACCTTGCCGGATTTATGGCGATCTTGCCGGAAATATGTCGATCTTGCCGCATTTGTGGCGACCTTGCCGGATTTATTGCGACGTTGCCGGAAATATGTGGACCTTGCCGCATTTGTGGCGACCTTGCCGGATTTATGGCGACCTTGCCGGAAATATGGCGACCTTGCCGCATTTGTGGCGACATTGCCGAATTTGTGGCGACCTTGCCAGAAATATGCCGACCTTGCCGCATTTGTGCCGACTTTGCATGATTTATTGCGACCTTGCCGGATTTATGGCGACCTTGCCGGCAATGTGGCGACCTAGCCGGACTTGTGGCGACCTTGCCGGATTCATGGCGACCTTGCCGGAAATGTGGTGACCTTGCCGGATTTATGCCGACGATGCCGGATTTATGGCGACCTTGCCGGAATGTTGCGACCTTGCTGGATTTGTGGCGACCTTGCCGAATTTATGGCTACCTTGATTGAAATGTGGCGACCTTGCCGGATTTGTCGCCACCTTGCCGGATTTGTGGCGACCTTGCCGGAAATATGGCGACCTTGTCGGATTTGTGGCGACCTTGCCGGAAATATGGCGACCTTGCCGGAAATGTGGCGACCTTGCCGGATTTGTGGCGACCTTTCCGGATTTATGGCGTCCTTGCCGGAAATGTGGCGACCTTGCCAGATTAATGGCGAACTGGACGGATTTGTGGCGACCTTGCCGGATTTATGGCGACCTTGCCGGGGATGTGGCGACCTTGCCGTATTTGTGGCGACCTTGCAGGATTTATGACGACCTTGCCGCAAATGTGGTGACCTTGCCGGATTTGTGGCGACCTTGCCGAATTTATGGCTACCTTGATTGAAATGTGGCGACCTTGCCGGATTAATGGCGACCTTGTCGGATTTATGGCGACCTTGCCGGGAAAGTGGCGATCTTGCCGGATTTGAGGCCACCTTGCCGGATTTATGGCGACATTGCCGGAAATATGGCGACCTCGTCGGATTTGTGGCGACCTTGCCAGATTTATTGCGACATTGCCGGAAATGTGGCGTGCTTGCCGGATTTGTGGCGGCCTTGCCGCATTTGCGGCGACCTTGCCGGATTTATGGCGACCTTGCCGTAATTGTGGCTACCTTGCCGTAATTGTGGCGACCTTGTCGGATTTAAGGCGACATTGCCGCAAATGTGGCGACCTTGACGGATTTTTGGCGACCTTGCCGGATTTATTGCGACCTTGCCTGATTTATTGCGATCTTGCCGGAAATATGCCGACCTTGCCGCATTCATAATAATAATAATAATATTTGTATTTATATAGCATTTTTCAATCAAATCACTTGAAACCAAAGTGCTTTACAGAGAATTATCCATATCCATATGTTGATATCAACATATCAACATTCACACGCAGGCAAAGGTGGGTGAAGTGTCTTGCCCAAGGACACAACGACAGTATGCACTCCAAGCGGGATTCGAACCGGCTACCTTCCGGTTGCCAGCCGAACACTTAGCCCATTGCGCCATCTGTCGTCCCATTTGTCCGACCTTGCCGGATTTATGGCGATCTTGCCGGAAATATGTCGATCTTGCCGCATTTGTGGCGACCTTGCCGGATTTATTGCGACCTTGCCGGAAATATGTGGACCTTGCCGCATTTGTGGCGACCTTGCCGGATTTATGGCGACCTTGCCGGAAATATGGCGACCTTGCCGCATTTGTGGCGACATTGCCGGATTTGTGGCGACCTTGCCAGAAATATGCCGACCTTGCCGCATTTGTGCCGACTTTGCCTGATTTATGGCGACCTTGCCGGATTTATGGCGACCTTGCCGGCAATGTGGCGACCTAGCCGGACTTGTGGCGACCTTGCCGGATTCATGGCGACCTTGCCGGAAATGTGGTGACCTTGCCGGATTTATGCCGACGATGCCGGATTTATGGCGACCTTGCCGGAATATTGCGACCTGCTGGATTTGTGGCGACCTTGCCGAATTTATGGCTACCTTGATTGAAATGTGGCGACCTTGCCGGATTTGTCGCCACCTTGCCGGATTTGTGGCGACCTTGCCGGAAATATGGCGACCTTGTCGGATTTGTGGCGACCTTGCCGGAAATATGGCGACCTTGCCGGAAATGTGGCGACCTTGCCGGATTTGTGGCGACCTTTCCGGATTTATGGCGTCCTTGCCGGAAATGTGGCGACCTTGCCGGATTAATGGCGAACTGGACGGATTTGTGGCGACCTTGCCGGATTTATGGCGACCTTGCCGGAGATGTGGCGACCTTGTCGTATTTGTGGCGACCTTGCAGGATTTATGACGACCTTGCCGCAAATGTGGTGACCTTGCCGGATTTGTGGCGACCTTGCCGAATTTATGGCTACCTTGATTTGAAATGTGGCGACCTTGCTGGATTAATGGCGACCTTGCCGGATTTATGGCGACGTTGTCGGAAATGCGGCGACCTTGCCTGAAATGTGGCGAACTTGACGGATTTGTGGCGACCTTGCCGGATTTATGGCGACCTTGCCGGGGATGTGGCGACCTTGCCGTTTTTGTGGCGACCTTGCAGGATTTATGGCGACCTTGCCGCAAATGTGGTGACCTTGCCGGATTTGTGGCGACCTTGCCGAATTTATGGCTACCTTGATTGAAATGTGGCGACCTTGCCGGATTTGTCGCCACCTTGCCGGATTTGTGGCGACCTTGCCGGATTTATGGCGACCTTGCCGGAAATATGGCGACATTGCCGGATATGTGGCGACCTTGCCGTAAATATGGCGACTTGCAGGATTTTTTTGCGACCTTGACGGATTTATGGCGACCTTGCCGGAAATATGGCGACCTTGTCGGATTTGTGGCGACCTTGGCCGATTTGTTGCGACCTTGCCGGAAATGTGGCGACCTTGCCGGATTTGTGGCGACCGTGCCGGATTTATGGCGACCTTGCCGGATTTATGGCGACCTTGCTGGAAATATGGCGTCCTTGCCGGATCTGTAGCGACCTAGCCGTATTTATGGCGACCGTGCCGGAAATATGGCGACCTTGCCGGATTTGAGGCAACCTTGCCGAAATATGGCGACCTCGCCGGAATTATGGCGACCTTGCCGGATTTATGGCGACCTTGCCGGAAATCTGGCGACCTTGCCTGAAATGTGGCGACCTTGACGGGTTTGTGGCGACCTTGCCGGATTAATGGCGACCTTGCCGGAAATGTAGCGACCATGCCGGATTTGACGCGACCTTGCCGAATTGATGGCTACCTTGATTTAAATGTGGCGAACTTCCCGGATTTGTGGCGACCATTGCCGGATTTATGGCGACCTTGCTGGAAAAATGGCGACCTTGCCCGATTTGTGGCGACCTAGCCGTATTTATGGCGACCGTGCCGGAAATAAGGCGACCTTGCCGAATTTGAGGCAACCTTGCCGAAAATATGGCGACCTTGCCTGAATTATGGTGTCCCAGCCGGTTTTATGGTGACCGTGCCGGAAATACGGCGACCTTGCCTGATTTATGGCGACGTTGCGGATTTATGCCGATTTTACCGGATTTATGGTGACCTTGACGGAAATATAGCGACCTCGCCGGAATTATGGCGACCTTGCCGGATTTATGGCGACCTTGCCGGAAATATGGCGACCTTGCCGGATTTATAGCGACCTTGCCGGATTTATGGCGACCTTGCCGTGAATATTGCGACCTCTCCGGGTTTATGGCGACCTTACCGGATGTATGGCGACCTTGCCAGAAATATGGCGACCTCTCCGGATTTATGGCGACCTTGTGGGATTTGAGGCGATCTTGCCGGAAATATGGCGACCTCGCCTTATTTAAAGCGACCTTCCCGGTTTGCGGCGACCTGCCGGATTTATGGCGACGTTGCCGGATTTGAGGCCACCTTGCCGGATTTACGTCCACCTCGCCGGAAATATGGCGATCTAGCCGGATTTGAGGCCACCTTGCCGGATTTATGGCGACATTGCCGGAATATGGCGACCTTCCCTGATTTGTTGCGACGTTGCCGGAATTCTGGCGAACATGCCGGGAATATGGCGACCTTGCCGGATTTGTGGCGACCTTGCCGGAATTATGGCGATGTTGTCGGAAATATGGCGACCTTGCCGGATTTGTGGCGACCTTGACGGAAATATGGCGACCTTGCCGGATTTGTGGCGCCCTTGCTGGATTTATGGCGACCTTGACGGAAATATGGCAAACTTGCCGGGTTTGTGGCGACCTTGCGGGATTTATGGCGACCTTGCGGGATTTATGGCGACCTTGCGGGATTTGTGGCGGCCTTGCCGGATTCATGGCGAACTTGCCGGAAATAGGCGACTGCCGGATTTGTGGCGACCTTCCGTGATTTGTGGCGACCTTGCCGGATTTATGGCGACCTTGCCGGATTTATAGCGACCTTGCCGGATTTATGGCGACCTTGCCGTGAATAATGCGACCTCTCCGGGTTTATGGCGACCTTACCGGATGTATGGCGACCTTGCCAGAAATATGGCGCCCTCTCCGGATTTATGGCGACCTTGTGGGATTTGTGGCGATCTTGCCGGAAATATGGCGACCTCGCCTTATTTAAAGCGACCTTCCCGGTTTGCGGCGACCTTGCCGGATTTATGGCGTCCTTGCCGGATTTGAGGCCACCTTGCCGGATTTACGTACACCTCGCCGGAAATATGGCGATCTAGCCGGATTTGAGGCCACCTTGCCGGATTTATGGCGACATTGCCGGAAATATGGCGACCTTCCCTGATTTGTTGCGACGTTGCCGGAATTCTGGCGACCATCCCGGGAATATGGCGACCTTGCCGGATTTGTGGCGACCTTGCCGGAATTATGGCGATGTTGTCGGAAATATGGCGACCTTGCCGGATTTGTGGCGACCTTGACGGAAATATGGCGACCTTGCCGGATTTGTGGCGCCCTTGCTGGATTTATGGCGACCTTGACGGAAATATGGCGACCTTGCCGGGTTTGTGGCGACCTTGCGGGATTTATGGCGACCTTGCGGGATTTATGGCGACCTTGCGGGATTTGTGGCGGCCTTGCCGGATTCATGGCGAACTTGCCGGAAATAGGCGACTGCCGGATTTGTGGCGACCTTCCCTGATTTGTGGCGACCTTGCCGGATTTATGGCGACCTTGCCGGATTTATGGCGACCTTGCCGGAAATATGGCGACCTTGCCGCATTTGTGGCGACCTTGCCGGATTTATGGCGACCTTGCCGGAAATATGGCGACCTTGCCGTATTTGTGGCGACCTTGCCGGATTTATGGAGACCTTGCCGGAAATATGCCGACTTTGACGCATTTGTGCCGACCATGCCGGATTATGGCGACCTTGCCGGAAATATGTCGATCTTGCCGCATTTGTAGCTTCCTTGCCGGACTTATTGCGACCTTGCCGGAAATATGTGCACCTTGCCGCATTTGTGGCGACCTTGCCTGATTTATGGCGACCTTGCCGGAAATATGGCGACCTTGCCGCATTTGTGGCGACATTGCCGGATTTGTGGCGACCTTGCCGGATTTATGGCGACCTTGCCGGGAAAGTGGCGATCTTGCCGGATTTGTGGCCACCTTGCCGGATTATAGCGACCTCGCCGGAAATATGGCGACCTAGCCGGATTTGAGGCCACCTTGCCGGATTTATGGCGACATTGACGGAAATATGGCGTCCTCGTCGGATTTGTGGCGACCTTGCCAGATTTATTGCGACCTTCCCGGATTTGTGGCGGCCTTGCCGGATTTATGGCGACCTTGCCGGAAATGTGGCGACCTTGCCGGATTTGTGGCGACCTTGCCGGATTTATGGCGACCTTGCCGGGAATGTGGCGACCTTGACGGATTTATTACGACTTTCCCGGATTAATGGCGACCTAGCCTGAAATGTGGCGACCTTGCCGCATTTGCGGCGACCTTGACGGATTTATGTCGACCTTGCCGTAATTGTGGCTACGTTGCCGTAATTGTGACGACCTTGCCGGATTTAAGGCGACATTGCCGCAAATGTGGCGACCTTGACGGATTTGTGGCGACCTTGCCGGATTTATTGCGACCTTGCCGGATTTATGGCGACCTTGCCGGAAATATGCCGACCTTGCCGCATTTGTCCGACCTTGCCGGATTTATGGCGATCTTGCCGGAAATATGTTGATCTTGCCGCATTTGTGGCGAACTTGCCGGATTTATTGCGACCTTGCCGGAAATATGTGGACCTTGCCGCATTTGTGGCGACCTTGCCGGATTTATGGCGACGTTGCCGGAAATATGCCGACCTTGCCGCATTTGTGCCGACTTTGCCTGATTTATGGCGACATTGCCGGATTTATGGCGACCATGCCGGCAATGTGGCGACCTAGCCGGACTTGTGGCGACCTTGCCGGATTCACGGCGACCTTGCCGGAAATGTGGTGACCTTGCCGGATTTATGGCGACGATGCCGGATTTATGGCGACCTTGCCGGAATGTTGCGACCTTGCTGGATTTGTGGCGACCTTGCCGAATTTATGGCTACCTTGATTGAAATGTGGCGACCTTGCCGGATTTGTCGCCACCTTGCCGGATTTGTGGCGACCTGGCCGGAAATATGGCGACCATGTCGGATTTGTGGCGACCTTGCCGGAAATATGGCGACCTTGCCGGAAATGTGGCGACCTTGCCGGATTTTTGGCGACCTTTCCGGATTTATGGCGTCCTTGCCGGAAATGTGGCGACCTTGCCGGATTAATGGCGACCTTGTCGGATTTGTGACGACCTTGCCGGATTTATGGCGACGTTGTCGGAAATGCGGCGACGTTGCCTGAAATGTGGCGAACTTGACGGATTTGTGGCGACCTTGCCGGATTTATGGCGACCTTGCCGGGGATGTGGCGACCTTGCCGTGTTTGTGGCGACCTTGCAGGATTTATGACGAGCTTGCCGCAAATGTGGTGACCTTGCCGGATTTGTGGCGACCTTGCCGTATTTATGGCTACCTTGATTGAAATGTGGCGACTTTGCCGGATTTGTCGCCACCTTGCCGGATTTGTGTCGACATTGCCGGATTTATGGCGACCTTGCCGGAAATATGGCGACATTGCCGGATATGTGGCGACCTTGCCGGAAATATGGCGAGCTTGCCGGATTTTTTGCGACCTTGACGGATTTATGGCGACCTTGTCGGAAATATGACTACCTTGCCGGATTTGTTGCGACTTTGCCGTATTCATGGCGACCTTGCCGGCAATATGGCGACCTTGTCGGATTTGTGGCGACCATGGCCGATTTGTTGCGACCTTGCCGGATTTATGGCGACCTTGCCGGAAATGTGGTGACCTTGCCGGATTTATGGCGACCTTGTCGGATTTGTGGCGGCCTTGCCGGATTTATGGCGACCTTGCCGGAAATCTGGCGACCTTGCCTGAAATGTGGCGACCTTGACGGATTTCTGGCGACCTTGCCGGATTTCTGGCGACCTTGCCGGGGATGTGGCGACCATCCAGGATTTGTGGCGACCTTGTCAGATTTATGGCGACCTGGCCGGAATTTTGGCGACCGTTCCGTATTTGTGGCGACCTTAACGGATTTATGGCGACCTTGCCGCAAATGTGGCGACCT
Source organism: Malacoraja senta (assembly GCA_038087875.1). NCBI lineage: Eukaryota > Metazoa > Chordata > Chondrichthyes > Rajiformes > Rajidae > Malacoraja > Malacoraja senta. The sequence continues at coordinate 105,439 of JAXLNO010005403.1, forward strand.
TGCCGGATTTGTGGCGACCTTGCCTGATTTATGGCGACCTTGCGGGATTTGTGGCGACCTTGCCGGATTTATGGCGACCTTGCCGGAAATGTGGCGACGTAGCCGTATTTATGGCGACCGTGCCGGAAATAAGGCGACCTTGACGAATATGAGGCAACCTTGCCGAAAATATGGCGACCTTGCCTGATTTATGGCGTCCCAGCCGGTTTTATGGTGAGCGTGCCGGAAATACGGCGACCTTGCCGGATTTAAGTCGACTTTGCGGATTTATGCCGATCTTGCCGGATTTATGGCGACCTTGCCGGATTTATGGCGACCTTGCCGGAAATATGCCGACCTTGCCGCATTTGTCCGACCTTGCCGGATTTATGGCGATCTTGCCGGAAATATGTCGATCTTGCCGCATTTGTGGCGAACTTGCCGGATTTATTGCGACCTTGCCGGAAATATGTGGACCTTGCCGCATTTGTGGCGACCTTGCCGGATTTATGGCGACCTTGCCGGAAATATGCCGACCTTGCCGCATTTGTGCCGACTTTGCCTGATTTATGGCGACGTTGCCGGATTTATGGCGACCATGCCGGCAATGTGGCGACCTAGCCGGACTTGTGGCGACCTTGCCTGATTCACGGCGACCTTGCCGGAAATGTGGTGACCTTGCCGGATTTATGGCGACGATGCCGGATTTATGGCGACCTTGCCGGAATGTTGCGACCTTGCTGGATTTGTGGCGACCTTGCCGAATTTATGGCTACCTTGATTGAAATGTGGCGACCTTGCCGGATTTGTCGCCACCTTGCCGGATTTGTGGCGACCTGGCCGGAAATATGGCGACCTTGTCGGATTTGTGGCGACCTTGCCGGAAATATGGCGACCTTGCCGGAAATGTGGCGACCTTGCCGGATTTGTGGCGACCTTTCCGGATTTATGGCGTCCTTGCCGGAAATGTGGCGACCTTGCCGGATTAATGGCGACCTTGTCGGATTTGTGACGACCTTGCCGGATTTATGGCGACGTTGTCGGAAATGCGGCGACGTTGCCTGAAATGTGGCGAACTTGACGGATTTGTGGCGACCTTGCCGGATTTATGGCGACCTTGCCGGGGATGTGGCGACCTTGCCGTGTTTGTGGCGACCTTGCAGGATTTATGACGAGCTTGCCGCAAATGTGGTGACCTTGCCGGATTTGTGGCGACCTTGCCGTATTTATGGCTACCTTGATTGAAATGTGGCGACCTTGCCGGATTTGTCGCCACCTTGCCGGATTTGTGTCGACATTGCCGGATTTATGGCGACCTTGCCGGAAATATGGCGACATTGCCGGATATGTGGCGACCTTGCCGGAAATATGGCGAGCTTGCCGGATTTTTTGCGACCTTGACGGATTTATGGCGACCTTGTCGGAAATATGACTACTTTGCCGGATATGTTGCGACTTTGCCGTATTCATGGCGACCTTGCCGGAAATATGGCGACCTTGTCGGATTTGTGGCGACCATGGCCGATTTGTTGCGACCTTGCCGGATTTATGGCGACCTTGCCGGAAATGTGGTGACCTTGCCGGATTTATGGCGACCTTGTCGGATTTGTGGCGGCCTTGCCGAATTTATGGCGACCTTGCCGGAAATCTGGCGACCTTGCCTGAAATGTGGCGACCTTGACGGATTTCTGGCGACCTTGCCGGATTTATGGCGACTTTGCCGGGGATGTGGCGACCATCCAGGATTTGTGGCGACCTTGTCAGATTTATGGCGACCTGGCCGGAATTTTGACGACCGTTCCGTATTTGTGGCGACCTTAACGGATTTATGGCGACCTTGCCGCAAATGTGGCGACCTTGCCGGATTTGTGGCGACCTTGCCTGATTTATGGCGACCTTGCGGGATTTGTGGCGACCTTGCCGGATTTATGGCGACCTTGCCGGAAATGTGGCGACGTAGCCGTATTTATGGCGACCGTGCCGGAAATAAGGCGACCTTGACGAATATGAGGCAACCTTGCCGAAAATATGGCGACCTTGCCTGATTTATGGCGTCCCAGCCGGTTTTATGGTGAGCGTGCCGGAAATACGGCGACCTTGCCGGATTTAAGTCGAATTTGCGGATTTATGCCGATCTTGCCGGATTTATGGCGACTTTGCCGGATTTATGGGGACCTTGCCGGGAATATGGCGACCTTGCTGCATTTGTGGCGACCTTGGCGGATTTATGGCGACCTTGCCGGAAATGTGGTGACCTTGCCGGATTTATGGCGACCTTGTCGGATTTGTGGCGGCCTTGCCGGATTTATGGCGACCTTGCCGGAAATCTGGCGACCTTGCCTGAAATGTGGCGACCTTGACGGATTTCTGGCGAACTTGCCGGATTTATGGCGACCTTGCCGGGGATGTGCCGACCATCCAGGATTTGTGGCGACCTTGTCAGATTTCTGGCTACCTGGCCGGAATTGTGGCGACCTTTCCGTATTTGCGGCGACCTTAACGGATTTATGGCGACCTTGCCGCAAATGTGGCGACCTTGCCGCATTTGTGCCGACTTTGCCTGATTTATGGCGAACTTGCCGGATTCATGGCGACCCTGCCGGCAATGTGGCGACCTAGCCGGACTTGTGGCGACCTTGCCGGATTCATGGCGACCTTGCCGGAAATGTGGAGACCTTGCCGGATTTATGGCGACGATGCCGGATTTATGGCGACCTTGTCGGAATGTTGCGACCTTGCTGGATTTGTGGCGACCTTGATGAAGTTATGGCTAACTTGATTGAAATGTGGCGACATTGCCGGATTTGTCGCCACCTTGCCGGATTTGTGGCGACCTTGCCGGATTTATGGCGACCTTGCCGGAAATATGGCGACCTTGTCGGATTTGTGGCGACCTTGCCGGAAATATGGCGACCTTGCCGGAAATGTGGCGACCTTGCCGGATTTGTGGCGACCTTGCCGGATTTATGGCGCCCTTGCCGGAAATGTGGCGACCTTGCCGGATTAATGGCGACCTTGTCGGATTTGTGACGACCTTACCGGATTTATTGCGACGTTGTCGGAAATGCGGCGACCTTGCCTGAAATGTGGCGAACTTGACGGATTTGTGGCGACCTTTCCGTATTTGTCGCGACCTTAACGGATTTATGGCGACCTTGCCGCAAATGTGGCGACCTTGCCGGATTTGTGGCGACCTTGCCTGATTTATGGCGACCTTGTGGGATTTGTGGCGACCTTGCCGGATTTATGGCGACCTTGCCGGAAATGTGGCGACCTTGCCGGATTTGACGCGACCGTGCCGAATTTATGGCTACCTCGATTGAAATGTGGCGACCATCCCGGATTTGTAGCGACCTTGTCAGATTTCTGGCGACCTTGCCGGAATTGTGGCGACCTTTCCGTATTTGTGGCGACCTTACCGGATTCATGGCGACTGCCGCAAATGTGGCGACCTTGCCGGATTTGTGGCGACCTTGCCTAATTTATGGCGATCTTGCGGGATTTGTGGAGACCTTGCCGGATTTGACGCGACCTTGCCGAATTTATGGCTACCTTGATTTAAATGTGGCGAACTTCCCGGATTTGTGGCGAACATTGCCGGATTTATGGCGACCTTGCTGGAAATATGGCGACCTTGCCCGATTTGTGGCGACCTAGCCGTATTTATGGCGACCGTGCCGGAAATAAGGCGACCTTGCCGAATTTGAGGCAACCTTGCCGAAAATATGGCGACCTTGCCTGATTTATGGCGTCCCAGCCGGTTTTATGGTGACCGTGCCGGAAATACGGCGCTTGCCGGATTTATGGCGACGTTGCGGATTTATGCCGATCTTGCCGGATTTATGGCGACCTTGCCGGAAATATAGCGACCTCGCCGGAAATATGGCGACCTTGCCGGATTTATGGCGACCTCGCCGGATTTATGGCGACCTTGCCGGAAATATGGCGCTTGCCGGATTTATGGCGACCTTGCCGGATTTATGGTGACCTTGCCGTGAATATTGTGACCTCTCCGGGTTTATGGCGACATTACCGGAAATATGGCGACCTTGCCGGATTTATGGCGACCTCGCCGGATTTATGGCGACCTTGCCGGAAACATGGCGCTTGCCGGATTTATGGCGACCTTGCCGGATTTATGGTGACCTTGCCGTGAATATTGTGACCTCTCCGGGTTTATGGCGACCTTACCGGATGTATGGCGACCTTGCCGGAAATATGGCGACCTCTCCGGATATATGGCGACCTTGTGGGATTTGTGGCGACCTTGCCGGAAATATGGCGACCTTGCCGGATTTGAGGCCACCTTGCCGGATTTACGTCGACCTCGCCGGAAATATGGCGATCTAGCCGGATTTGAGGCAACCTTGCCGGATTTATGGCGACATTGCCGGAAATATGGCGACCTTCCCTGATTGTTGCCACGTTGCCGGAATTCTGGCGACCATGCCGGGAATAGGGCGAGCTTACCGGATTTGTGGCGACCTTGCCGGAATTATGGCGATGTTGTCGGAAATATGGCGCCCTTGCCGGATTTGTGGCGACCTTGACGGAAATATGGCGACCTTGCCGGGTTTGTGGCGACCTTGCGGGATTTATGGCGACCTTGCGGGATTTGTGGCGGCCTTGCCGGATTCATGGCGAACTTGCCGGAAATAGGCGACTGCCGGATTTGTGGCGACCTTCCCTGATTTGTGGCGACCTTGCCGGATTTATGGCGACCTTGCCGGATTTATGACGACCTTGCCGAAAATATGCCGACCTTGCCGCATTTGTGGCGACCTTGCCGGATTTATGGCGACCTTGCCGGAAATATGGCGACCTTGCCGCATTTGTGGCGACCTTGCCGGATTTATGGAGACATTGCCGGAAATATGCCGACTTTGCCGCATTTGTGCCGACCTTGCCGGATTATGGCGACCTTGCCGGAAATATGTCGACCTTGCCGCACTTGTGGCTACCGTGCCGGATTTATTGCGACCTTGCGGGAAATATGTGGACCTTGCCGAATTTGTGGCGACCTTCCCTGATTTATGGCGGCCTTGCCGGAAATATGGCGACCTTGCCGCATTTGTGGCGACATTGCCGGATTTGTGGCGACCTTGCCGGATTTATGGCGACCTTGCCGGGAAAGTGGCGATCTTGCCGGATTTGAGGCCACCTTGCCGGATTATAGCGACCTCGCCGGAAATATGGCGACCTAGCCGGATTTGAGGCCACCTTGCCGGATTTATGGCGACATTGCCGGAAATATGGCGACCTTTCCTGATTTGTGGCCACCTTGCCAGAATTATGGCGACCATGCCGGAAATATGTCGGCCTTGCCGGGTTTGTGGCGACCTTGTTGGAATTATAGCGATTTTGCCGGAAATATGGCGACCATGCCGGTAATATGGCGGCCTTGCCGGTAATATGGCGGCCTTGCCGGAAATATGCCGACCTTGCCGGATTTGTGGCGAACTTGCCGGAAATAGGCGACTGCCGGATTTGTGGCGACCTTCCGTGATTTGTGGCGACCTTGCCGGATTTATGGCGACCTTGCCGGATTTATGACGACCTTGCCGAAAATATGCCGACCTTGCCGCATTTGTGGCGACCTTGCCGGATTTATGGCGACCTTGCCGGAAATATGGCGACCTTGCCGCATTTGTGGCGACCTTGCCGGATTTATGGAGACCTTGCCGGAAATATGCCGACTTTGCCGCATTTGTGCCGACCTTGCCGGATTATGGCGACCTAGCCGGAAATATGTCGACCTTGCCGCACTTGTGGCTACCTTGCCGGGTTTATTGCGACCTTGCGGGAAATATGTGGACCTTGCCGAATTTGTGGCGACCTTCCCTGATTTATGGCGGCCTTGCCGGAAATATGGCGACCTTGCCGCATTTGTGGCGACATTGCCGGATTTGTGGCGACCTTGCCGGATTTATGGCGACCTTGCCGGGAAAGTGGCGATCTTGCCGGATTTGAGGCCACCTTGCCGGATTATAGCGACCTCGCCGGAAATATGGCGACCTAGCCGGATTTGAGGCCACCTTGCCGGATTTATGGCGACATTGCCGGAAATATGGCGACCTTTCCTGATTTGTGGCCACCTTGCCAGAATTATGGCGACCATGCCGGAAATATGGCGGCCTTGCCGGGTTTGTGGCGACCTTGTTGGAATTATAGCGATTTTGCCGGAAATATGGCCACCATGCCGGTAATATGGCGGCCTTGCCGGAAATATGGCGACCTTGCCGGATTTGTGGCGAACTTGCCGGAAATAGGCGACTGCCGGATTTCTGGCGACCTTCCCTGATTTGTGGCGACCTTGCCGGATTTATGGCGACCTTGCCGGATTTATGACGACCTTGCCGAAAATATGCCGACCTTGCCGCATTTGTGGCGACCTTGCCGGATTTATGGCGACCTTGCCGGAAATATGGCGACCTTGCTGCATTTGTGGCGACCTTGCCGGATTTATGGAGACCTTGCCGGAAATATGCCGACTTTGCCGCATTTGTGCCGACCTTGCCGGATTATGGCGACCTTGCCGGAAATATGTCGACCTTGCCGCACTTGTGGCTACCTTGCCGGATTTATTGCGACCTTGCGGGAAATATGTGGACCTTGCCGAATTTGTGGCGACCTTCCCTGATTTATGGCGGCCTTGCCGGAAATATGGCGACCTTGCCGCATTTGTGGCGACATTGCCGGATTTGTGGCGACCTTGCCGGATTTATGGCGACCTTGCCGGGAAAGTGGCGATCTTGCCGGATTTGAGGCCACCTTGCCGGATTATAGCGACCTCGCCGGAAATATGGCGACCGAGCCGGATTTGAGGCCACCTTGCCGGATTTATGGCGACATTGCCGGAAATATGGCGACCTTTCCTGATTTGTGGCCACCTTGCCAGAATTATGGCGACCATGCCGGAAATATGGCGGCCTTGCCGGGTTTGTGGCGACCTTGTTGGAATTATAGCGATTTTGCCGGAAATATGGCGACCATGCCGGTAATATGGCGGCCTTGCCGGAAATATGGCGACCTTGCCGGATTTGTGGCGAACTTGCCGGAAATAGGCGACTGCCGGATTTGTGGCGACCTTCCCTGATTTGTGGCGACCTTGCCGGATTTATGGCGACCTTGCCGGATTTATGACGACCTTGCCGAAAATATGCCGACCTTGCCGCATTTGTGGCGACCTTGCCGGATTTATGGCGACCTTGCCGGAAATATGCCGACCTTGCCGCATTAGTGGCGACCTTGCCGGATTTATGGAGACCTTGCCGGAAATATGCCGACCTTGCCGGATTATGGCGACCTTGCCGGAAATATGTCGACCTTGCCGCACTTGTGGCTACATTGCCGGATTTATTGCGACCTTGCGGGAAATATGTGGACCTTGCCGAATTTGTGGCGACCTTCCCTGAATTATGGCGGCCTTGCCGGAAATATGGCGACCTTGCCGCATTTGTGGCGACATTGCCGGATTTGTGGCGACCTTGCCGGATTTATGGCGACCTTGCCGGGAAAGTGGCGATCTTGCCGGATTTGAGGCCACCTTGCCGGATTATAGCGACCTCGCCGGAAATATGGCGACCTAGCCGGATTTGAGGCCACCTTGCCGGATTTATGGCGACATTGCCGGAAATATGGCGACCTTTCCTGATTTGTGGCCCCTTTGCCAGAATTATGGCGACCATGCCGGAAATATGGCGGCCTTGCCGGGTTTGTGGCGACCTTGTTGGAATTATAGCGATTTTGCCGGAAATATGGCGACCATGCCGGTAATATGGCGGCCTTGCCGGAAATATGGCGACCTTGCCGGATTAGTGGCGACCTTGCCGGATTTATGGCGACCTTGCCGGAAATATGGCGACCTTGCCGGATTTGTGGCGTCCTTGCGGGATTTATGGCGACCTTGCCGGAAATATGGCGACCTCGTCGGATTTGTGGCGACCTTTCCAGATTTATTGCGACCTTGCCGGAAATGTGGCGTCCTTGCCGGATTTGTGGCGGCCTTGCCGGATTTATGGCGACCTTGCCGGAAATGTGGCGACCTTGCCGGATTTGTGGCGACCTTCCCGGATTTATGGCGACCTTGCCGTAAATGTGGCGACCTTGCCGGATTTATGGCGACCTTGTCGGATTTGTGACAAACTGACCGGATTTATGGCGACCTTGCCGAAAATGTGGCGACCTTGCCGTATTTGTGGTGACCTTGCCGGATTCGTGGCGACATTACCGCAAATGTGGCGACCTTGTCTGATTTGTGGCGACCTTGCCGGATTTATGGCGACCTTGTGGGATTTGTGGCGACCTTGCCGGATTTATGGTGACCTTGCCGTGAATATTGCGAACTCTCCGGGTTTATGGCGACCTTACCGGATGTATGGCGACCTTGCCGGAAATATGGCGACCTCTCCGGATTTATGGCGACCTTGTGGGATTTGTGGCGACCTTGCCGGAAATATGGCGACCTTGCTGGATTTGAGGCCACCTTGCCGGATTTACGTCGACCTCGCCGGAAATATGGCGATCTAGCCGGATTTGAGGCCACCTTGCCGGATTTATGGCGACCTTGCCGGAATTATGGCGATGTTGTCGGAAATATGGCGACCTTGCCGGATTTGTGGCGACCTTGCGGGATTTATGGCGACCTTGCGGGATTTGTGGCGGCCTTGCCGGATTCATGGCGAACTTGCCGGAAATAGGCGACTGCCGGATTTGTGGCGACCTTCCCTGATTTGTGGCGACCTTGCCGTATTTATGGCGACCTTGCCGGATTTATGACGGCCTTGCCGGAAATATGGCGACCTTGCCGCATTTGTGGCGACCTTGCCGGATTTATGGCGACCTTGCCGGAAATATGGCGACCTTGCCGCATTTGTAGCGACCTTGCCGGATTTATGGAGACCTTGCTGGAAATATGCCGACTTTGCCGCATTTGTGCCGACCTTGCCGGATTATGGGGACCTTGCCGGAAATATGTCGACCTTGCCGCACTTGTGGCTACCTTGCCGGATTTATTGCGACCTTGCCGGAAATATGTCGACCTTGCCGCATTTGTGGCGACCTTCCCTGATTTATGGCGACCTTGCCGGAAATATGGCGACCTTGCCGCATTTGTGGCGACATTGCCGGATTTGTGGCGACCTTGCCGGATTTATGGCGACGTTGCCGGGAAAGAGGCGATCTTGCCGGATTTGAGGCCACCTTGCCGGATTATAGCGACCTCGCCGGAAATATGGCGACCTAGCCGGATTTGAGGCCACCTTGCCGGATTTATGGCGACATTGCCGGAAATATGGCGACCTTTCCTGATTTGTGGCCACCTTGCCAGAATTATGGCGACCATGCCGGAAATATGGCGGCCTTGCCGGGTTTGTGGCGACCTTGTTGGAATTATGGCGACCATGCCGGTAATATGACGGCCTTGCCGGAAATATGGCGACCTTGCCGGATTTGTGGCGACCTTGCCGGATTTATGGCGACCTTCCTGGAAATATGGCGATCTTGCCCGATTTGTGGCGTCATTCCGGGATTTATGGCGACCTTGCCGGAAATATGGCGACCTCGTCGGATTTGTGGCGACCTTGCGAGATTTATTGCGACCTTGCCGGAAATGTGGCGTCCTTGCCGGATTTGTGGCGGCCTTGCCGGATTTATGGCGACCTTGCCGGAAATGTGGCGACCTTGCCGGATTTGTGGCGACCTTCCCGGATTTATGGCGACCTTGCCGTAAATGTGGCGACCTTGCCGGATTTATGGCGACCTTGTCGGATTTGTGACAAACTGGCCGGATTTATGGCGACCTTGCCGAACATGTGGCGACCTTCCCGTATTTGTGGTGACCTTGCCGGATTCGTGGCGACCTTACCGCAAATGTGGCGACCTTGTCTGATTTGTGGCGACCTTGCCGGATTTATGGCGACCTTGTGGGATTTGTGGCGACCTTGCCGGATTTATGGCGACCTTGCCGGAAATGTGGCGACTTTGCCGGACTTGTGGCGACCATGCCGGATTCCTGGCGCTCTTGCCGGAAATGTGGCGACCTTGCCGGATTTGTGGCGACGATGCCGGATGTATGGCGACATTGCCGAAATGTTGCGACCTTGCCGGATTTGTGGCGACCTTGCCGGATCTATGGCGACCTTGTCGGAAATGTGGCGACCTTGCCGGATTTGACGCCACCTTGCGGGATTTATGGCGATATTGCCGGAAATATGGCGACCTTGCCGGATTTGACGCAAACTTGCCGGATTTATGGCGACCTTGTCGGAAACATAGCAACCTTGCCGGATTTGTGGCGGCCTTGCCGGATTTATGGCGACCTTGCCGGAAATGTGGCGACCTTGCCGGATTTGTGGCGACCTTCCCGGATTTATGGCGACCTTGCCGTAAATGTGGCGACCTTGCCGGATTTATGGCGACCTTGTCGGATTTGTGACAAACTGGCCGGATTTATGGCGACCTTGCCGAACATGTGGCGACCTTCCCGTATTTGTGGTGACCTTGCCGGATTCGTGGCGACCTTACCGCAAATGTGGCGACCTTGTCTGATTTGTGGCGACCTTGCCGGATTTATGGCGACCTTGTGGGATTTGTGGCGACCTTGCCGGATTTATGGCGACCTAGCCGGAAATGTGGCGACTTTGCCGGACTTGTGGCGACCATGCCGGATTCCTGGCGCTCTTGCCGGAAATGTGGCGACCTTGCCGGATTTGTGGCGACGATGCCGGATGTATGGCGACATTGCCGAAATGTTGCGACCTTGCCGGATTTGTGGCGACCTTGCCGGATCTATGGCGACCTTGTCGGAAATGTGGCGACCTTGCCGGATTTGACGCCACCTTGCGGGATTTATGGCGATATTGCCGGAAATATGGCGACCTTGCCGGATTTGACGCAAACTTGCCGGATTTATGGCGACCTTGTCGGAAACATAGCAACCTTGCCGGATTTGTGGCGACCTTGCCGGATTTATGGCGACCTTGCCGGGAATGTGGCGAACTTGCCGGATTTATGGCGACCTTCCCGGACTAATGGCGACCTAGCCGGAGATTTGGCGACCTTGCCGGATTTGTGGCGACCTTGCCGGATTTATGGCGACCTAGCCTGAAATGTGGCGACCTTGACGGATTTGTGGCGACCTTGCCGCATTTATGTCGACCTTGCCGGGGATGTGGCGACCTTGCCGCATTTGCGGCGACCTTGCCGGATTTATGTCGACCTTGCCGGAATTGTGGCGACCTTGCCGTAATTGTGGAGGCCATGCCGGATTTAAGGCGACATTGCCGCAAATGTGGCGACCTTGACGGATTTATGGCGACCTTGCCGGATTTATTGCGACCTTGCCGGAAATATGTCGACCTTGCCGCATTTGTGGCGACCTTCCCGGATTTATTGCGACCTTGCCGGAAGTATGTGGACCTTGCCGCCTTTGTGGCGACCGTGCCGGGTTTATGGCGACCTTGCCGTAAATATGGCGACCTTGCCGCATTTGTGGCGACATTGCCGGATTTGTGGCGACCTTGCGGGATTTATGGCGACCTTGACGGGAATGTGGCGACCTTGCCGGATTAGAGGCCACATTGCCGGATTATAGCGACCTCGCCGGAAATATGGCGAACTAGCCGGATTTATGGCGACCTTGCCGGAATTGTGGCGACCTTGCCGTAATTGTGGCGACCTTGCCGGATTTAAGGCGAGATTGCCGCAAATGTGGCGACCTTGACGGATTTGTGGCGACCTTGCCGGATTTATTGCGACCTTGCCGGATTTATGGCGACCTTGCCGGAAATATGCCGACCTTGCCGCATTTGTACCGACCTTGACGGATTTATGGCGATCTTGCCGGAAATATGTCGACCTTGCCGCATTTGTGGCGACCTTGCCGGATTTATTGCGACCTTGCCGGAAATATGTGGACCTTGCCGCATTTGTGGCGACCTTGCCGGATTTATGGCGACCTTGCCGGAAATATGGCGACCTTGCCGCATTTGTGGCGACATTGTCGGATTTGTGGCGACCTTGCCGGATTTATGGCGACCTTGTGGGATTTGTGGCGACCTTGCCGGATTTATTGCGACCTTGCCGGAAATTTGGCGACCTTGCCGGACTTGTGGCGACCTTGCCGGATTCCTGGAGCCCTTGCCGGAAATGTGGCGACCTTGCCGGATTTGTGGCGATGATGCCGGATGTATGGCGACATTGCCGAAATGTGGCGACCTTACCGGATTTGACGCCACCTTGCGGGATTTATGGCGACATTGCCGGAAATATGGCGACCTTGCCGGATTTGACGCAAACTTGCCGGATTTATGGCGACCTTGTCGGAAATATAGCGACCTTGCCGGATTTGAGGCCACCTTGCCGGATTATAGCGACCTCGACGGAAATATGGCGCCCTAGCCGGATTTATGGCGACCTTGCCGGAATTGTGGCGACCTTGCCGTAATTGTGGCGACCTTGCCGGATTTAAGGCGACATTGCCGCAAATGTGGCGACCTTGACGGATTTGTGGCGACCTTGCCGGATTTATGCGACCTTGCCGGATTTATGGCGACCTTGCCGGAAATATGCCGACCTTGCCGCATTTGTACCGACCTTGCCGGATTTATGGCGATCTTGCCGGAAATATGTCGACCTTGCCGCATTTGTGGCGACCTTGCCGGATTTATTGCGACCTTGCCGGAAATATGTGGACCTTGCCGCATTTGTGGCGACCTTGCCGGATTTATGGCGACCTTGCCGGAAATATGGCGACCTTGCCGCATTTGTGGCGACATTGCCGGATTTGTGGCGACCTTGCCGGATTTATGGGGACCTTGCCCGGAATGTGGCGACCTTGCCGGATTTGAGGCCACCATGCCGGATTTTAGTGATATTGCCGGTAATATGGCGACCTACCTTGATTTGTGGCCACCGTGCCGGAATTATGGCGACCATGCCGGTAATATGGCGGCCTTGCCGGGTTTGTGGCGACCTTGCGGGATTTATGGCGACCTTGACGGGAATGTGGCGACCTTGCCGGATTTGAGGCCACCTTGCCGGATTATACCGACCTCGCCGGAAATATGGCGACCTAGCCGGATTTATGGCGACCTTGCCGGAATTGTGGCGACCTTGCCGTAATTGTGGCGACCTTGCCGGATTTAAGGCGAGATTGCCGCAAATGTGGCGAACTTGACGGATTTGTGGCGACCTTGCCGGATTTATTGCGACCTTGCCGGATTTATGGCGACCTTGCCGGAAATATGCCGACCTTGCCGCATTTGTACCGACCTTGCCGGATTTATGGCGATCTTGCCGGAAATATGTCGACCTTGCCGCATTTGTGGCGACCTTGCCGGATTTATTGCGACCTTGCCGGAAATATGTGGACCTTGCCGCATTTGTGGCGACCTTGCCGGATTTATGGCGACCTTGCCGGAAATATGGCGACCTTGCCGCATTTGTGGCGACATTGCCGGATTTGTGGCGACCTTGCCGGCTTTATGGCGACCTTGTGGGATTTATGCGACCTTGCCGGATTTATTGCGACCTTGCCGGAAATATGCCGACCTTGCCGCATTTGTACCAACCTTGCCGGATTTATGGCGATCTTGCCGGAAATATGTCGACATTGCCGCATTTGTGGCGACCTTGCCGGATTTATTGCGACCTTGCCGGAAATATGTGGACCTTGCCGCATTTGTGGCGACCTTGCCGGATTTATGGCGACCTTGCCGGAAATATGGCGACCTTGCCGCATTTGTGGCGACATTGCCGGATTTGTGGCGACCTTGCCGGATTTATGGGGACCTTGCCCGGTATGTGGCGACCTTGCCGGATTTGAGGCCACCATGCCGGATTTTAGTGATATTGCCGGTAATATGGCGACCTACCTTGATTTGTGGCCACCGTGCCGGAATTATGGCGACCATGCCGATAATATGGCGGCCTTGCCGGGTTTGTGGCGCCTTGCTGGAATTATGTCGATCTTGCGGGAAATATGGCGACTTTGCCGGATTAGTGGCGACCTTGCCGGAAATATGGCGACCTTGTCGGATTTGTGGCGACCTTGCCGGATTTATGGCGACCTTGCCGGAGTTATGGCGACCTTGCCGGATTTGTGGCGTCCTTGCGGGATTTATGGCGACCTTGCCGGAAATATGGCGACCTCGTCGGGTTTGTGGCGACCTTCCCAGATTTATTGCGACCTTGCCGGAAATGTGGCGTCCTTGCCGGCTTTGTGGCGGCCTTGCCGCATTTATGGCGACCTTGCCGGAAATATGGCGACCTTGCCGGATTTGTGGCGACCTTGCCGGATTTATGGCGACCTTGCCGTAAATGTGGCGATCTTGCCGGATTTATGGCGACCTTGTCGGATTTGTGACGATCTTGCCGGATTTATGGCGACCTTGCCGGAAATGTGGCGACCTTGCCGTATTTGTGGTGACCTTGCCGGATTCGTGGCGACCTTGCCGCAAATGTGGCGACCTTGTCGGATTTGTGGCGACCTTGCCGGATTTATGGCGACCTTGTGGGATTTGTGGAGGCCTTGCCGGATTTATGGCGACCTTGCCGGAAATGTGGCGACCTTGCCGGACTTGTGGCGACCTTGCCGGATTCATGGCGACCTTGCCGGAAATGTGGCGACCTTGCCGGATTTGTGGCGACGATGCCGGATGTATGGCGACATTGCCGAAATGTTGCGACCTTGACGGATTTGTGGCGACCTTGCCGGATCTATGGCGACCTTGTCGGAAATGTGGCGACCTTGCCGGATTTGACGCCACCTTGCGGGATTTATGGCGACATTGCCGGAAATATAGCGACCTTGCCGGATTTGACGCAAACTCGCCGGATTTATGGCGACCTTGTCGGAAATATAGCGACCTTGCCGGATTTTTGGCGACCTTGCCGGATTTGTGGCGACCTTGCCGGGAATGTGGAGACCTTGCCGGATTTGTGGCGACCTTGCCGGATTTATGGCGACTTTGCCGGATTTATGGCGACCTTGCTGGAAATATGGCGACGTTGCCCCATTTGTTGCGACCTTGCCGGATTAATGGCGACCTTGCCGGAAATATGTCGATCTTGCCGCATTTGTGGCGACCTTGCAGGATTTATTGCGACATTGCCGGAAAGATGTCGACCCTGCCGCATTTGTGGCGACCTTGACGGATTTATGGAGACCTTGCTGGAAATATGGCGACCTTGCCGGAAACGCGTCGACCTTGCCGGATTTGTGGCGACCTTGCCAGATTTATGGCGACCTTGCCGGGAATGTGGCGACCTTGCCGGCTTTGTGGCTACCTTGCCGGATTTATGGCGCCATTGCCGGGATTGTGGCGACCTTGCCGGATTTGAGGCCACCTTCCGGATTTATGGCGACCATGCCGGAAATATGGCGACTGCCGGATTTATGGCGACCTTGCCGGATTTGTGGCGACCTTGCCGGATTTATGGCGACTATGCCGGATTTATGGCGACCTTGCTGGAAATATGGCGACGTTGCCGCATTTGTTGCGACCTTGCCGGATTAATGGCGACCTTGCCGGAAATATGTCGATCTTGCCGCATTTGTGGCGACCTTGCAGGACTTATTGCGACCTTGCCGGAAAGATGTCGCCCTTGCCGCATTTGTGGCGACCTTGCCGGATTTATGGAGACCTTGCTGGAAATATGGCGACCTTGCCGGAAATGTGGCGACCTTGCCGGATTTGTGGCGACCTTGCCGGATTTATGGCGACCTTGCCGGGAATGTGGCGACCTTGCCGGCTTTGTGGCGACCTTGCCGGATTTATGGCGCCACTGCCGGGATTGTGGCGACGATGCCGGATGTATGGCGACATTGCCGAAATGTTGCGACCTTGCCGGATTTGTGGCGACCTTGCCGGATTTATGGCGACCTTGCCGTAAATGTGGCGATCTTGCCGGATTTATGGCGACCTTGTCGGATTTGTGACGATCTTGCCGGATTTATGGCGACCTTGCCGGAAATGTGGCGACCTTGCCGTATTTGTGGTGACCTTGCCGGATTCGTGGCGACCTTGCCGCAAATGTGGCGACCTTGTCGGATTTGTGGCGACCTTGCCGGATTTATGGCGACCTTGTGGGATTTGTGGAGGCCTTGCCGGATTTATGGCGACCTTGCCGGAAATGTGGCGACCTTGCCGGACTTGTGGCGACCTTGCCGGATTCATGGCGACCTTGCCGGAAATGTGGCGACCTTGCCGGATTTGTGGCGACGATGCCGGATGTATGGCGACATTGCCGAAATGTTGCGACCTTGACGGATTTGTGGCGACCTTGCCGGATCTATGGCGACCTTGTCGGAAATGTGGCGACCTTGCCGGATTTGACGCCACCTTGCGGGATTTATGGCGACATTGCCGGAAATATAGCGACCTTGCCGGATTTGACGCAAACTCGCCGGATTTATGGCGACCTTGTCGGAAATATAGCGACCTTGCCGGATTTTTGGCGACCTTGCCGGATTTGTGGCGACCTTGCCGGGAATGTGGAGACCTTGCCGGATTTGTGGCGACCTTGCCGGATTTATGGCGACTTTGCCGGATTTATGGCGACCTTGCTGGAAATATGGCGACGTTGCCCCATTTGTTGCGACCTTGCCGGATTAATGGCGACCTTGCCGGAAATATGTCGATCTTGCCGCATTTGTGGCGACCTTGCAGGATTTATTGCGACATTGCCGGAAAGATGTCGACCTTGCCGCATTTGTGGCGACCTTGACGGATTTATGGAGACCTTGCTGGAAATATGGCGACCTTGCCGGAAACGCGTCGACCTTGCCGGATTTGTGGCGACCTTGCCAGATTTATGGCGACCTTGCCGGGAATGTGGCGACCTTGCCGGCTTTGTGGCTACCTTGCCGGATTTATGGCGCCATTGCCGGGATTGTGGCGACCTTGCCGGATTTGAGGCCACCTTCCGGATTTATGGCGACCATGCCGGAAATATGGCGACTGCCGGATTTATGGCGACCTTGCCGGATTTGTGGCGACCTTGCCGGATTTATGGCGACTATGCCGGATTTATGGCGACCTTGCTGGAAATATGGCGACGTTGCCGCATTTGTTGCGACCTTGCCGGATTAATGGCGACCTTGCCGGAAATATGTCGATCTTGCCGCATTTGTGGCGACCTTGCAGGACTTATTGCGACCTTGCCGGAAAGATGTCGCCCTTGCCGCATTTGTGGCGACCTTGCCGGATTTATGGAGACCTTGCTGGAAATATGGCGACCTTGCCGGAAATGTGGCGACCTTGCCGGATTTGTGGCGACCTTGCCGGATTTATGGCGACCTTGCCGGGAATGTGGCGACCTTGCCGGCTTTGTGGCGACCTTGCCGGATTTATGGCGCCACTGCCGGGATTGTGGCGACGATGCCGGATGTATGGCGACATTGCCGAAATGTTGCGACCTTGCCGGATTTGTGGCGACCTTGCCGGATCTATGGCGACCTTGTCGGAAATGTGGCGACCTTGCCGGATTTGACGCCACCTTGCGGGATTTATGGCGACATTGCCGGAAATATGGCGACCTTGCCGGATTGGCGCAAACTAGCCGGATTTATGGCGACCTTGTCGGAAATATAGCGACCTTGCCGTATTTTTGGCGACCTTGCGGGATTTGTGGCGACCTTGCCGGGAATGTGGAGACCTTGCCGGATTTGTGGCGACCTTGTCGAATTTATGGCGAATTTGCCGGATTTATGGCGACCTTGTTGGAAATATGGCGACGTTGCCGCATTTGTTGCGACCTTGCCGGATTAATGGCGACCTTGCTGGAAATATGGCGACCTTGCCGGAAAGATGTCGACCTTGCCGCATTTGTGGCGACCTTGCCGGATTTATGGAGACCTTGCTGGAAATATGGCGACCTTGCCGGAACTGTGGCGACTTTGCCGGATTTGTGGCGACCTTGCCGGATTTATGGCGACCTTGCCGGGAATGTGGCGACCATGCCGGCTTTGTGGCTACCTTGCCGGATTTATGGCGACATTGCTGGGATTCTGCGACCTTGCCGGATTTGAAACCACCTTCCGGATTTATGGCGACCATGCCGGAAATATGGGGATCTTGCCGGATTTGTGGCGACCTTGCCGGAATTATGGCGATCTTGCCGAAAATAAGGCGACCTTGTCGTATCTGTGGCGACCTTACCGGAAATATGGCGATCTTGCCGGATTTGAGGCGACCTTGCCGGATTTATGGCGACCTTGCCGGAAATATGGCGACCTTGCCGGATTTGTGGCGACCTTGCGGGATTTATGGCGACCTTGCCGGAAATATGGCGACCTTGCCGGATTTATGGCGACCTTGCCGGATTTGAGGCCACTTCCGGGTTTATGGCGACCATGCCGGAAATATGGCGACCTTGCCGGATTTGTGGCGACCTTGCCGGAATTATGGCGATCTTCCCGGAAATATGGCGACCTTGCCGTATCTGTGGCGACCTTGCCGGAAATATGGCGACCTTGCCGGATTTGTGGCGACCTTGCCGGATTTATGGCGACCTTGCCGGAAATATGGCGACCTTGCCGGATTTGTGGCGACCTTGCCGGATTTATGGCGACCTTGCCGGAAATGTGGCGACCTTGCCGGGTTTGTGGCGACCTTGCCGGATGTATGGCGCCATTGCCGGGATTGTGGCGACCTTGCCGGATTTGAGGCCACTTCCGGATTTATGGCGACCATGCCGGAAATATGGCGACCTTGCCGGATTTGTGGCGACCTTGCCGGAATTATGGCGATCTTCCCGGAAATATGCCGACCTTGCCGTATCTGTGGCGACCTTGCCGGAAATATGGCGACCTTGCCGGATTTGTGGCGACCTTGCCGGATTTATGGCGACCTTGCCGGAAATATGGCGACCTTGCCGGATTTGTGGCGACCTTGCGGGATTTATGGCGACCTTGCCGGAAATATGGGGATCTTGTCGGATTTGTGGCGACCTTGCCAGATTTATTGCGAACTTGCCGGGAATGTAGCGACCTTGCCGGATTTGTGGCGACCTGGCCGGATTTATGGCGACCTTGCCGGAAATGTGGCGACCTTGCCGAATTTGTGGCGACCTTGCCGGATTTATGGCGACCTTGTCGGGAATGTGGCGACCTTGCCGGATTTGTGCCGACGTTGCTGATTTAAGGCGACCTTGCCGGAAATGTGGCGACCTTGCCGGATTTGTGGCGACCTTGCCGGATTTATTGCGGCTTTGCCGGGAATGTGGCGACCTTGCCGGATCTATGGCGACCTTCCCGGAATAATGGCGACCTTACCGTAAATGTGGCGACCTTGCCGGATTTATGGCGACCTTGTCGGATTTGTGACGTACTTGCCGGATTTATGGCGACCTTGCCGGAAATGTGGCGACCTTGCCGTATTTGTGATGACCTTGCCGGATTTATGGCGACCTTGCCGCAAATATGGCGACCTTGTCGGATTTGTGGCGACCTTGCCGCATTTATGGCGACCTTGTGGGATTTGTGGCGACCTTGCCGGATTCATGGCGACCTTGCCGGAAATATGGCGAGCTTGCCGGACTTGTGGCGACCTTGCCGGATTCATGGCGACCTTGCCGGAAATGTGGCGACCTTGCCGGATTTGTAGCGACGATGACGGATGTATGGCGACATTGCTGAAATGTTGCGACCTTGCCGGATTTGTGGCGACCTTGCCGGATCTATGGCGACCTTGTCGGAAATGTGGCGACCTTGCCGGATTTGACGCCACCTTGCGGGATTTATGGCGACATTGCCGGATATATGGCGACCTTGCCGGATTTGACGCAAACTTGCCGGATTTATGGCGACCTTGTCGGAAATATAGCGACCGTGCCGGATTTTTGGCGACCTTGCCGGATTTGTGGCGACCTTGCCGGAAATGTGGAGACCTTGCCGGATTTGTGGCGACCTTGCCGGATTTATGGCGACTTTGCCGGATTTATGGGGACCTTGCTGGAAATATGGCGACGTTGCCGCATTTGTGGCGACCTTGTCGGATTAATGGCGACCTTGCCGGAAATATGTCGACCTACCCGCATTTGTGGCGACCTTGCAGGATTTATTGCGACCTTGCCGGAAAGATGTCGACCTTGCCGCATTTGTGACGACCTTGCCGGATTTATGGAGACCTTGCTGGAAATATGGCGACCTTGCCGGAAATGTGGCGACCTTGCCGGATTTGTGGCGACCTTGCCGGATTTATGGCGACCTTGCCGGAAAGTGGGGACCTTGCCGAGTTTGTGGCGACCTTGCCGGATTTATGGCGCCATTGCCGGGATTGTGGCGACCTTGCCGGATTTGAGACCACTTCCGGATTTATGGCGACCATGCCGGAAATATGGCGACCTTGCCGGATTTGTGGCGCCCTTGCCGGAATTATGGCGATCTTCCCGGAAATATGGCGACCTTGCCGTATCTGTGGCGACCTTGCCGGAAATATCGCGACCTTGCCGGATTTATGGCGACCTTGCCGGAAATATGGCGACCTTGCCGGATTTGTGGCGACCTTGCGGGATTTATGGCGACCTTGCCGGAAATATGGCGACCTTGTCGGATTTGTGGCGACCTTGCCAGATTTATTGCGAACTTGCCGGGAATGTAGCGACCTTGCCGGATTTGTGGCGACCTGGCCGGATTTATGGCGACCTTGCCGGAAATGTGGCGACCTTGCCGGATTTGTGGCGACCTTGCCGGATTTATGGCGACCTTGTCGGGAATGTGGCGACCTTGCCGGATTTGTGCCGACGTTGCTGATTTAAGGCGACCTTGCCGGAAATGTGGCGACCTTGCCGGATTTGTGGCGACCTTGCCGGATTTATTGCGGCTTTGCCGGGAATGTGGCGACCTTGCCGGATCTATGGCGACCTTCCCGGAATAATGGCGACCTTGCCGGAAATGTGGCGACCTTGCCGGGTTTGTGGCGACCTTGCCGGATTAATGGCGACCTTGCCGGAAATGTGGCGACCATGCCGGATTTGTGGCGACGATGCCGGATGTATGGCGACATTGCCGAAATGTTGCGACCTTGCCGGATTTGTGGCGACGTTGCCGGATCTATGGCGACCTTGTCGGGAATGTGGCGACCTTGCCGGATTTGACGCCACCTTGCGGGATTTATGGCGACATTGCCGGAAATATGGCGACCTTGACGGATTTGACGTAAACTTGCCGGATTTAAGGCGGCATTGTCGGAAATATAGCGACCTTGCCGGATTTCTGGCGACCTTGCCGGATTTGTGGCGACCTTGCCGGAAATGTGCTGACCTTGCCGGATTTGTGGCGACCTTGCCGGATTTATTGCGACTTTGCCGGATTTATGGCGACCTTGTTGGAAATATGGTGACGTTGCCGCATTTGTGGCGACCTTGCCGGATTCATGGTGACCTTGCCGGAAATATGTCGACCTTGCCGAATTTGTGGCGACCTTGCAGGATTCATTGCGACCTTGCCGGAAATATGTCGACCTTGCCGCATTTGTGGCGAACTTGCCGGATTTATGGAGACCTTGCCTGAAATGTGGCGACCTTGCCGGATTTGTGGCGACCTTGCAGGATTTATGGCGACCTTGCCGGAAATGTGGCGACCTTGCCGGGTTTGTGGCGACTTTGCCAGATTTATGGCGCCATTGCCGAGATTGTGGCGACCTTGCCGGATTTGAGGCCACTTCCGGATTTATGGCGACCATGCCGGAAATATGGCGACCTTGCCGGATTTGTGGCGAGCTTGCCGGAATTATGGCGATCTTCCCGGAAATATGGCGACCTTGCCGTATCTGTGGCGACCTTGCCGGAAATATGGCGACCTTGCCGGATTTGTGGCGATCTTGCCGGATTTATGGCGACCTTGCCGGAAATATGGCGACCTTGCCGGATTTGTGGCGACCTTGCGGGATTTATGGCGACCTTGCCGCATATATGGCGACCTTGTCGGATTTGTGGCGACGTTGCCAGATTTATTGCGAACTTGCCGGGAATGTAGCGACCTTGCCGGATTTGTGGCGACCTGGCCGGATTTATGGCGACCTTGCCGGAAATGTGGCGACCTTGCCGGATTTGTGGCGACCTTGCCGGATTTATGGCGACCTTGTCGGGAATGTGGCGACCTTGCCGGATTTTTGCCGACGTTGCTGATTTAAGGCGACCTTGCCGGAAATGTGGCGACCTTGCCGGATTTGTGGCGACCTTGCCGGATTTATTGCGGCTTTGCCGGGAATGTGGCGACCTTGCCGGATCTATGGCGACCTTCCCGGAATAATGGCGACCTTGCCGGAAATGTGGCGACCTTGCCGGGTTTGTGGCGACCTTGCCGGATTAATGGCGACCTTGCCGGAAATGTGGCGACCATGCCGGATTTCTGGCGACGATGCCGGATGTACGGCGACATTGCCGAAATGTTGCGACCTAGCCGGATTTGTGGCGACCTTGCCGGATCTATGGCGACCTTGTCGGAAATGTGGCGACCTTGCCGGATTTGACGCCACCTTGCGGGATTTATGGCGACATTGCCGGAAATATGGCGACCTTGCCGGATTTGACGTAAACTTGCCGGATTTAAGGCGGCCTTGTCGGAAATATAGCGACCTTGCCGGATTTCTGGCGACCTTGCCGGATTTATGGCGACCTTGTCGGGAATGTGGCGACCTTGCCGGATTTTTGCCGACGTTGCTGATTTAAGGCGACCTTGCCGGAAATGTGGCGACCTTGCCGGATTTGTGGCGACCTTGCCGGATTTATTGCGGCTTTGCCGGGAATGTGGCGACCTTGCCGGATCTATGGCGACCTTCCCGGAATAATGGCGACCTTGCCGGAAATGTGGCGACCTTGCCGGGTTTGTGGCGACCTTGCCGGATTAATGGCGACCTTGCCGGAAATGTGGCGACCATGTCGGATTTCTGGCGACGATGCCGGATGTACGGCGACATTGCCGAAATGTTGCGACCTAGCCGGATTTGTGGCGACCTTGCCGGATCTATGGCGACCTTGTCGGAAATGTGGCGACCTTGCCGGATTTGACGCCACCTTGCGGGATTTATGGCGACATTGCCGGAAATATGGCGACCTTGCCGGATTTGACGTAAACTTGCCGGATTTAAGGCGGCCTTGTCGGAAATATAGCGACCTTGCCGGATTTCTGGCGACCTTGCCGGATTTCTGGCGACCTTGTCGGAAATGTGCTGACCTTGCCCGATTTGTGGCGACCTTGCCGGATTTATGGCGACTTTGCCGGATTTATGGCGACCTTGCTGGAAATATGGTGACGTTGCCGCATTTGTGGCGACCTTGCCGGATTCATGCCGACCTTGCCGAAAATATGTCGACCTTGCCGCATTTGTGGCGACCTTGCATGATTCATTGCGACCTTGCCGGAAATATGTCGACCTTGCCGCATTTGTGGCGACCTTGCATGATTCATTGCGACCTTGCCGGAAATATGTCGACCTTGCCGCATTTGTGGCGAACTTGACGGATTTATGGAGACCTTGCCGGAAATGTGGCGACCTTGCCGGATTTGTGGCGACCTTGCAGGATTTATGGCGACCTTGCCGGAAATATAGCGACCTTGCCGGATTTCTGGCGACCTTGCCGGATTTCTGGCGACCTTGCCGGAAATGTGCTGACCTTGCCCGATTTGTGGCGACCTTGCCGGATTTATGCGAGTTTGCCGGATTTATGGCGACCATGCTGGAAATATGGTGACGTTGCCGCATTTGTGGCGACCTTGCCGGATTCATGCCGACCTTGCCGAAAATATGTCGACCTTGCCGCATTTGTGGCGACCTTGCATGATTCATTGCGACCTTGCCGGAAATATGTCGACCTTGCCGCATTTGTGGCGACCTTGCATGATTCATTGCGACCTTGCCGGAAATATGTCGACCTTGCCGCATTTGTGGCGAACTTGACGGATTTATGGAGACCTTGCCGGAAATGTGGCGACCTTGCCGGATTTGTGGCGACCTTGCAGGATTTATGGCGACCTTGCCGGAAATGTGGCGACCTTGCCGGGTTTGTGGCGACTTTGCCGGATTTATGGCGCCATTGCCGGGAATGTAGCGAACTTGCCGGATTTTGTGCCGACGTTGCTGATTTAAGGCGACCTTGCCGGAAATGTGGCGACCTTGCCGGATTTGTGGCGACCTTGCCGGATTTATTGCGGCTTTGCCGGGAATGTGGCGACCTTGCCGGATCTATGGAGACCTTCCCGGAATAATGGCGACCTTCCCGGAATAATGGCGACCTTGCCGGAAATGTGGCGACCTTGCCGGGTTTGTGGCGACCTTGCCGGATTAATGGCGACCATGCCGGAAATGTGGCGACCATGCCAGATTTGTGGCGACGATGCCGGGTGTATGTGCGTCAGTGCGTCATTTATGGCAAGGTCGCCATAAATCTGGCAAGGTAGCCACAAATGCGGCAAGGTCGGACATATTTCCGGCAAGGTCGCCATAAATCCGGCAAGGTCTCCATAATATCGGCAAGGTCGCTACAAATCCGGCAAGGTCGCCATAAATCCGGCAAGGTCGCCATAATACCGGCAAGGTCGCCATAAATCCGGCAAGGTCGCCACAAATGCGGCAAGGTCGCCATATTCCCGGCAAGGTCGCCATAAATCCGGCAAGGTCTCCATAACTCCGGCAAGGTCGCCACAAATCCGGCAAGGTCGCCATAAATCCGGCAAGGTCGCCACAAATCCGGCAGTCGCCTATTTCCGGCAAGTTCGCCATGAATCCGGCAAGGCCGCCACAAATCCGGCAAGGTCGCTGTAAATCCCGCAAGGTCACCACAAAATCCAGCAAGGTCGCCATATTTCCGGCAAGGTCGCCATAAATCCGGCAAGGTAGCCACAAATCCTGCAAGGTCGCATAAATCAGGCAAGGTCGCCACAAATCCGGCAAGGTCGCCACATTTGCGTCAAGGACGCCTTAATCCGGTAACGTCGCCACAAATACGGAAAGGTCGGCACAATTCCGGCAAGGTCGCCAGAAATCTGACAAGGTCGCCACAAATCCGGGATGGTCGCCACATCCCTGGCAAGGTCGCCATAAATCCGACAAGGTCACCACAAATGCGTCAAGGTCGCCACATTTCAGGCAAGGTCGCCAAATTTCGGGCAAGATCGCCATAAATCCGGCGGCAAGGTCGCCACAAATCCGACAAGGTCGCCATAAATCCGGCAAGGTCACCACATTTTCGGCAAGGTCGCCATAAATCCGGCAAGGTCGCCACAAATCCGGCAAGGTCGCCATATTCCCGGCAAGGTCGCCATAACTCCAGCAAGGTCGCCACAAATCCGGCAAGGTCGCCCCATTTACGGCAAGGTCGCCATATTTCTGGCAAGGTCGCCATAAATCTGGCAAGGTAGCCACAAGTGCGGCAAGGTCGACATATTTCCAGCAAGGTCGCTATAAATCAGGCAAAGTCGGCACAAATGCGGCAAGCTCGTCATATTTCCGGAAAGGTCGCCATAAATCCGGCAAGGTCGCCACAAATGCGGCAAGGTCGCCATATTCCCGGCAAGGTCGCCATAAATATGGCAAGGTCGCCATATATCCGGCAATGTCGCCACAAATCCGGCAAGGTCGCCATAAATCCGGCAAGGTCGCCACAAATCCGGCAGAGTCGCCAATTTCCGGCAAGGTCGCCATAAATCCGGCACGGCCGCCACAAATCCGGCAAGGTCGCCACATTTCCTGCACGGTCGCAACAAATCTGCCAAAGTCGCCACAAATCCGACAAGGTCGACATATTTCCGGCAAGGTCGCCATAAATCTGGCAAGGTAGCCACAAATGCGGCAAGGTCGACATATTTCCGGCAAGGTCGCCATAAATCCGGCAAAGTCTCCATAACTCCGGCAAGGTCGCCATAAATCAGGCAAGGTCGCCACAAATCCGGCAAGTTCGCCACATTTGCGTCAAGGACCACTTAATCCGGTAAAGTCGCCACAAATACGGAAAGGTCGGCACAATTCCGGCAAGGTCGCCAGAAATCTGACAAGGTCGCCACAAATCCGGGATGGTCGCCGCATCCCCGGCAAGGTCGCCATAAATCCGGCAATGTCGCCACAAATCCTGCAAGGTCGCCAGAAATCAGGCAAGGTCGCCACAAATCTGGCAAGGTCGCCACATTTGCGTCAAGGACGCCTTAATCCGGTAAAGTCGCCACAAATACGGAAAGGTCGGCACAATTCCGGCAAGGTCGCCATAAATCCGACAAGGTCGCCACAAATGCGTCAAGGTCTCCACATTTCAGGCAAGGTCGCCAGATTTCCGGCAAGATCGCCATAAATCCGGCAAGGTCGCCACAAATCCGACAAGGTCGCCATAAATCCGGCAAGGTCACCACATTTCCGGCAAAGTCGCCATAAATCCGGCAAGGTCGCCACAAATCCGGCAAGGTCGCCACACTCCCGGCAAGGTCGCCATAAATCCGGCAAGGTCGCCACAAATCCGGCAAGGTCGCCAAATTTACGGCAAGGTCGCCATATTGCCGGCAAGGTCGCCATAAATCTGGCAAGGTAGGCACAAATGCGGCAAGGTCGACATATTTCCGGCAAGGTCGCCATAAATCAGGCAAAGTCGGCACAAATGCGGCAAGCTCGGCATATTTCCGGCAAGGTCGCCATTAATCCGGCAAAGTCGCCACAAATGCGGCAAGGTCGCCATATTCCCGGCAAGGTCGCCATAAATCTGGCAAGGTCGCCATATATCCGGTAATGTCGCCACAAATCCGGCAAGGTCGCCATAAATCCGGCAAGGTCGCCACAAATCCGGCAGAGCCGCCTATTTCCGGCAAGGTCGCCATAAATCCGGCACGGCCGCCACAAATCCGGCAAGGTCGCCACATTTCCGGCACGGTCGCAACAAATCTGCCAAAGTCGCCACAAATCCGACAAGGTCGACATATTTCCGGCAAGGTCGCCATAAATCCGGCACGGCCGCCACAAATCCGGCAAGGTCGCCACATTTCCTGCACGGTCGCAACAAATCTGCCAGTCGCCACAATTCCGACAAGGTCGACATATTTCCGACAAGGTCGCCATAAATCTCGCAAGGTAGCCACAAATGCGGCAAGGTCGACATATTTCCGGCAAGGTCGCCATAAATCCAGCAAGGTCTCCATAACTCCGGCAAGGTCGCCACAAATCCGGCAAGGTCGCCATAAATCCGGCAAGGTCGCCATAATACCGGCAAGGTCGCCATAATACCGGCAAGGTCGCCATAAATCCGGCAAGGTCGCCACAAATGCGGCAAGGTCGCCATATTCCCGGCAAGGTCGCCATAAATCCGGCAAGGTCTCCGTAACTCCGGCAAGGTCGCCACAAATCCGGCAAGGTCGCCATAAATCCGACAAGGTCGCCACAAATCCGGCAGTCGCCTATTTCCGGCAAGTTCGCCATGAATCCGGCAAGGCCGCCACAAATCCGGCAATGTCGCTGTAAATCCCGCAAGGTCACCACAAATCCGGCAAGGTCGCCATATTTCCGGCAAGGTCGCCATAAATCCGGCAATGTAGCCACAAATCCTGCAAGGTCGCCAGAAATCAGGCAAGGTCGCCACAAATCTGGCAAGGTCGCCACATTTGCGTCAAGGACGCCTTAATCCGGTAAAGTCGCCACAAATACGGAAAGGTCTCCACATTTCAGGCAAAGTCGCCAGATTTCCGGCAAGATCGCCATAAATCCGGCAAGGTCGCCACAAATCCGACAAGGTCGCCATAAATCCGGCAAGGTCACCACATTTCCGGCAAGGTCGCCATAAATCCGGCAAGGTCGCCACAAATCCGGCAAGGTCGCCACACTCCCGGCAAGGTCGCCATAAATCCGGCAAGGTCGCCACAAATCCGGCAAGGTCGCCACATTTACGGCAAGGTCGCCATATTGCCGGCAAGGTCGCTATAAATCTGGCAAGGTAGCCACAAATGCGGCAAGGACGACATATTTCCGGCAAGGTCGCCATAAATCAGGCAAAGTCGGCACAAATGCGGCAAGCTCGGCATATTTCCGGCAAGGTCGCCATTAATCCGGCAAAGTCGCCACAAATGCGGCAAGGTCGCCATATTCCCGGCAAGGTCGCCATAAATCTGGCAAGGTCGCCATATATCCGGCAATGTCGCCACAAATCCGGCAAGGTCGCCATAAATCCGGCAAGGTCGCCACAAATCCGGCAGAGCCGCCTATTTCCGGCAAGGTCGCCATAAATCCGGCACGGACGCCACAAATCCGGCAAGGTCGCCACATTTCCGGCACGGTCGCAACAAATCTGCCAAAGTCGCCACATATCCGGCAAGGTCGCCATATTTCCGGCAAGGACGCCATGAATCCGGCAAAGTCGCCACAAATCCTGCAAGGGAGCCATATTACCGGCAAGGTCGCCATAAATCCGGCAAGGACGCCAAAAATCCGGCAAGGTCGCCACAAATCCGGCAAGGTCGCCACAAATCCGGCAAGGTAGCCACAAATACCGCAAGCTCGCCATAAATCAGGCAAGGTCGCCACAAATCCGGCAAGGTCGCCACAATTGCGGCAAGGCCGCCTTAATCCGGTAAGGTCGCCACAAATACGGAAAGGTCGCCACAATTCCGGCAAGGTCGCCAGAAATCTGACAAGGTCGCCACAAATCCGGGATGGTCGCCACATCCCCGGCAAGGTCGCCATAAATCCGACAAGGTCGCCACAAATCCATCAAGGTCGAACGTTACAGGCAAGGTCGCCAGATTTCCGGCAAGGTCGCCATAAATACGGCAAGGTCGCCACAAATCCGACAAGGTCGCCATAAATCCGGCAAGGTCACCACATTTCCGGCAAGGTCGCCATAAATCCGGCAAGGTCGCCACAAATCCGGCAAGGTCGCCACATTCCCGGCAAGGTCGCCATATATCCGGCAAGTTCGCCATAAATCCGGCAAGGTCGCCACAAATCCGACAAGGTCGCCATATTTCCGGCAAGGTCGCCATAAATCCCGCAAGTTCGCCACATATCCGGCAAGGTCGCCATATTTCCGGCAAGGACGCCATGAATCCGGCAAAGTCGCCACAAATCCGGCAAGGGAGCCATATTACCGGCAAGGTCGCCATAAATCCGGCAAGGTCGCCAAAAATCCGGCAAGGTCGCCATACTTCCGGCAAGGTCGCCACAAATCCGGCAAGGTCGCTATAAATCCCGCAAGGTCGCCACAAATCCGGCAAGGTCGCCATATTTCCGGCAAGGTCGCCATAAATCCGGCAAGGTAGCCACAAGTCCCGCAAGGTCGCCATTAATCAGGCAAGGTCGCCACAAATCCGGCAAAGTCGCCACATTTGCGGCAAGGCTGCCTTAATCCGGTAAGGTCGCCACAAATACGGAAAGGTCGCCACAATTCCGGCAAGGTCGCCAGAAATCTGACAAGGTCGCCACAAATCCGGGATGGTCGCCACATCCCCGCCAAGGTCGCCATAAATCCGACAAGGTCGCCACAAATCCGTCAAGGTCGCCACATTTCAGGCAAGGTCGCCAGATTTCCGGCGAGGTCGCCATTTTCACGGCAAGGTCGCCATAAATCCAGCAATGTCGCCAGAAATCCGGCGGGTCGCCATATTGCCGGCGACGTCGCCAGAAAGACGGCAAGGTCGCCTTAAATCCGGGGAGGTCGCCATATTTCCGGCGAGGTCGCCATAAATCCGGCAAGGTCGCCATAAATCCGGCGAGGTCGCCATATTTCCGCCGAGGTCACCATAAATCCGGCAAGGTCTCCATAAACCGGAGTGGTCGCCATATTTCAGGCGAGGTCGCCCTAATTCCGGCAAGGTCGTTATAGATACATAGAACATAGATACATAGAAAATAGGTGCAGGAGTAGGCCATATGCCCTTCGAGCCTGCACCGCCATTCAATATAATCATGGCTGATCATTCAACCCAGTATCCCGTACCTGCCTTCTCTCCATACCCCCTGATCCCTTTAACCATAAGGGCCACATCTAACTCCCTCTTAAATATAGCCAATGAACTGGCCTCAACTACCCTCTGTGGCGGAGAGTTCCAGAGATTCACCACTCTCTGTGTGAAAAAGTTTTTCCTCATCTCGGTCTTAAAGGATTTCCCCCTTATCCTTAATCTGTGACCCCTTGTCCTGTACTTCCCCAACATTGGGAACAATCTTCCTGCATCTAGCCTGTCCAACCCCATAAGAATTTTGTACGTTTCTATAAGATCCCCTCTCAATCTCCTAAATTCTAGCGAGTATAAGCCAAGTCTATCCAGTCTTTCTTCATATGAAAGTCCTGACATCCCAGGAATCAGTCTGGTGAACCTTCTCTGCACTCCCTCTATGGCTATAATGTCCTTCCTCAGATTTGGAGACCAAAACTGTACGCAATACTCCAGGTGTGGTCTCACCAAGACCCTGTACAATTGCAGTAGAACCTCCCTGCTCCTATACTCAAATCCTCTTGCTATGAAGGCCAACATACCATTCGCTTTCTTCACTCCCTGCTGCACCTGCATGCCTACTTTCAATGACTGGTGTACCATGACACCCAGGTCTCGCTGCATCTCCCCATTTCCTAATCGGCCCCCATTTAGATAATAGTCTGCCTTCCCGTTTTTGCCACCAAAGTGGATAACCTCACATTTATCCACATTATACTGCATCTGCCAAACATTTACCCACTCACCCAGCCTATCCAAGTCACCTTGCAGTCTCCTAGCATCCTCTTCACAGCTAACACTGCCCCCCAGCTTAGTGTCATCCGCAAACTTGGAGATGTTGCTTTCAATTCCCTCGTCCAGATCATTAATATAAATTGTAAATAGCTGGGGTCCCAGCACTGAGCCTTGCGGTACCCCACTAGTCACTGCCTGCCATTGTGAAAAGGACCCGTTTACTCCTACTCTTTGATTCCTGTTTGCCAGCCAGTTCTCTATCCACATCAATACTGAACCCCCAATACCGTGTGATTTAAGTTTGTATCCTAATCTCTTATGTGGTACCTTGTCGAAAGCCTTCTGAAAGTCCAGATACAACACATCCACTGGTTCTCCCCTATCCACTCTACTAGTTACATCCTCGAAAAATTCTATAAGATTCGTCATACACGATTTACCTTTCGTAAATCCATGCTGACTTTGTCCAATGATTTCACCACTTTCCAAATGTGCTGCTATCCCATCTTTAATAACTGACTCTAGCAGTTTCCCCACTACCGATGTTAGACTAACTGGTCTGTAATTCCCCGTTTTCTCTCTCCCTCCTTAAAAAGTGGGGTTACGTTTACTACCCTCCAATCCTCAGGAACTACCCCAGAATCTAAAGAGTTTCGAAAAATTATCACTAATGCATCCACTATTTCTGGAGCTACTTCCTTAAGTACTCTGGGATGCAGCCTATCTGGCCCTGGTGATTTATCGGCCTTTAATCCATTCAATTTACCCAACACCACTTCCCGACTAACCTGGATTTCACTCAGTTCCTCCATCTCCTTTGACCCGCGGCCCCCTGCTATTTCCGGCAGATTATTTATCTTCCATAGTGAAGACGGAACCAAAGTAGTTATTCAATTGGTGAAGACGGAACCAAAGTAGTTATTCAATTGGTCCGCCATAACCTTGTTCCCCATGATCAATTCACCTGTTTCTGACTGCAAGGGACCTACATTTGTTTTAACTAATCTCTTTCTCTTCACATATCTATAAAAACTTTTGAAGTTAGTTTTTATGTTCCCTGCCAGTTTCCATTCATAATCTATTTTCCCTTTCCTAATTAAGCCATTTGTCCTCCTCTGCTGGTCTCTGAATTTCTCCCAGTCCTCTGGTATGCTGCTTTTTCTGGCTAATTTGTACGCATCATCTTTTGCTTTGATACTATCCCTGATTTCCCTTGTTATCCACGGATGCACTACCTTCCCTGATTTATTCTTTTGCCAAACTGGGATGAACAATTTTTGTAGTTCATCCATGCAGTCTTTAAATGCCTTCCATTGCATATCCACCGTGAACCCTTTTAGAACTGATTGCCAGTCAATCATGACCAATTCACGTCTCATACCCTCAAAGTTACCTTTCTTTAAGTTCAGAACCGTTGTTTCTGAATTAACAATGTCGCTCTCCATCCTAATGAAGAACTCAACCATATTATGGTCACTCTTGCCCAAGGGGGCACGCACAACAAGTCTGCTAACTAACCCTTCCTCATTACTCAATACCCGGTCTAGAAAATCTGAAGAGGTCGCATGTTTCCGGCGAGGTCGCCATAAATCCGGCAAGGTCGCCATAATTCCGGCGACGTCGCCATATTTCCGGCAACGTCGCCAGAAATCCGGCACGGTCGCCATAAATCCGGCAAGGTCGCCATATTTATGGCAAGGTAGCCATAAACCAGGCAAGATCGCCATATTTCCGTCTAGGTCGCCATATTTCCGGCGAGGTCGCCATAAATCCGGCAAGTTGGCCTCAAATTCGGCATGGTCGCCACATTTCCGACGAGGTCGCCATATATCAGGCAAGGTCGCCATAATTCCGGCAAGGTGGCCACAGTGGCCAGCAAGGTGGCCACGAATCAGGGAAGGTCGCCCCATTCCCGACGAGGTCGCCATAAAACCGGCAAGTTCGCCATAACTCCGGCAAGGCGGCCACAGTTCCGGCGAGTTCGCCATAAACCCGGGCGAGGTCGCCATATTTCCGGCAAGGTCGCCATAAATCCGGCAAGGTCGCCATAAATCCGGCGGCTCGCCATATTGCCGTCGAGGTCGCCAGAAAGACGGCAAGGTCGCCTTAAATCCGGCGAGGTCGCCATATTTCCGGCGAGGTCGCCATAAATCCGGCAAGGTCGCCATAAATCCGGCGAGGTCGCCATATTTCCGCCGAGGTCACCATAAATCCGGCAAGGTCTCCATAAACCGGCGTGGTCGCCATATTTCAGGCGAGGTCGCCCTAATTCCGGCAAGGTCGTTATAAATCTGAAGAGGTCGCCATGTTTCCGGCGAGGTCGCCATAAATCCGGCAAGGTCGCCATAAATCCGGCCACGTCGCCATATTTACGGCAAGGTCGCCATAAATCCGGCACGGTCGCCATAAATGGGGCAAGGTCGCCATATTTATGGCAAGTTAGCCATAAACCTGGCAAGATCCCCATATTTCCGTCTAGGTCGCCATATTTCGGGCGAGGTCGCCATAAATCCGGCAAGTTGGCCTCAAATTCGGCATGGTCGCCACATTTCCGACGAGGTCGCCATATATCCGGCAAGTTCGCCATAACTCCGGCAAGGCGGCCACAGTTCCCGCGAGTTTGCCATAAACCCGGGCGAGGTCGCCATATTTGCGGCAACGTCGTCATAAATCCGGCATGGTCGCCATAAATCCGGCGATGTCGCCATATTTCCGGCAAGGTCGCCATAAATCCGGCCAGGTCGCCGTAAATCCGGCGAGGTCGCCATATTTCCTGCA
Source organism: Malacoraja senta (assembly GCA_038087875.1). Lineage (NCBI taxonomy): Eukaryota > Metazoa > Chordata > Chondrichthyes > Rajiformes > Rajidae > Malacoraja > Malacoraja senta. The sequence goes on from JAXLNO010005403.1 coordinate 138,836, forward strand.
AGGTCGCCAAAAATCCGGCAAGGTCTCCCTAAATCCGGCGCGGTCGCCATATTTCCGGCGAGGTCGCCATGAATCCCGCAAGGTCGCGACAAATCCGGCGAGGTCGCCATGTTTCCGGCGAGGTCGCCAAAAATCCGGCAAGGTCTCCATAAATCCGGCAAGGTCGGCATATTTCCGGCAAGGTCGCCATAAATCCAGCAAGGTCGCCATAAACCGGGCAAGGTCGCCACGAATCCGTCAAGGTCGCCACATTTGCGGGAATGTCGCCATAAATCCGGCAATGTCGCCATAATTACGGCAATGTCGCCACATTTCCGGCAAGGTCGCCATTAATCCGGGAAGGTCGCCATATATCCGGCAAGGTCGCCACATTCCCGGCAAGGTCGCCATAAATCCGGCAAGGTCGCCACAAATCCGGCAAGGTCGCCACATTTCCGGCAAGGTCGCCATAAATCCGGCAAGGTCGCCACATTTCCGGCAAGGTCGCCTTAAATCCGGCAAGTTCGCCACAAATCCGACAAAGTCGCCATAAATCCGGCAACGTCGCCACAAATCCGGCAAGGTCGCCATATTTCCGACAAGGTCGCCACTAATCCGGCAAGGTCGCCATATTTCCGGCAAGATCGCCATAATTCCAGCAAGGTCGCCACAAACCTGGCAAGCCCGCCATATTTCCGGCATGGTCGCCATAATTCCGGCAAGGTGGCCACAAATCAGGAAAGGTCGCCATATTTCCGGCAATGTCGCCATAAACCCGGCAAGGTGGCCACAAATGCGGCAAGGTCGCCATATTTCCGGCAAGGTCGCCATAAATCCGGCAAGGTCGCCACAAATGCGGCAAGGTCCTCATATTTCCGGCAAGGTCGCAATAAATTCGGCAAGGTAGCCACAAATGCGGAAAGGTCGACATATTTCCGGCAAGGTCGCCATAAATCCGGCAAGGTCGGCACAAATGCGGCAAGGTCGGCACATTTGCGGCAAGGCCGCCTTAATCCGGTAAGGTCGCCACAAATACGGAAAGGTCGCCACAATTCCGGCAAGGTCGCCATAAATCTGACAAGGTCGCCACAAATCCGGGATGGTCGCCACATCCCCGGCAAGGTCGCCATAAATCCGACAAGGTCGCCACAAATCCGTCAAGGTTGCCACATTTCAGGCAAGGTCGCCAGATTTCCGGCAAGGTCGCCATAAATCCGGCAAGGTCGCCACATATCCGGCAAGGTCGCCACATTCCCGGCCAGGTCGCCATAAATCCGGCAAGGTCGCCACAAATCCGGCAAGGTCGCCACATTTACGGCAAGGTCGCCATATTTCCGGCAAGGTCGCCATAAATCTCACAAGGTCGCCAAAAATCCGCAAGGTCTCCCTAAATCCGGCGCGGTCGCCATATTTCCGGCGAGGTCGCCATGAATCCCGCAAGGTCGCGATAAATCCGGCGAGGTCGCCATGTTTCCGGCGAGGTCGCCAAAAATCCGGCAAGGTCTCCATAAATCCGGCAAGGTCGGCATAATTCCGGCAAGGTCGCCATAAATCCAGCAAGGTCGCCATAAACCGGGCAAGGTCGCCACGAATCCGTCAAGGTCGCCACATTTGCGGGAATGTCGCCATACATCCGGCAATGTCGCCATAATTACGGCAATGTCGCCACAATTCCGGCAAGGTCACCATAAATCCGGCAAGGTCGTCACAAATCTGGCAACGTCGCCACATCCCGGGCAAGGACGACATACATCCGGCAAGGTCGCCACATTTCCGGCAAGGTCGCCATTAATCCGGGAAGGTCGCCATATATCCGGCAAGGTCGCCACATTCCCGGCAAGGTCGCCATAAATCCGGCAAGGTCGCCACAAATCCGGCAAGGTCGCCACATTTCCGGCAAGGTCGCCATAAATCCGGCAAGGTCGCCACATTTCCGGCAAGGTCGCCTTAAATCCGGCAAGTTCGCCACAAATCCGACAAGGGCGCCATAAATCCGGCAACGTCGCCACAAATCCGGCAAGGTCGCCATATTTCCGACAAGGTCGCCACTAATCCGGCAAGGTCGCCATATTTCCGGCAAGATCGCCATAATTCCAGCAAGGTCGCCACAAACCTGGCAAGCCCGCCATATTTCCGGCAAGGTCGCAATAAATTCGGCAAGGTAGCCACAAATGCGGAAAGGTCGACATATTTCCGGCAAGGTCGCCATAAATCCGGCAAGGTCGGCACAAATGCGGCAAGGTCGGCACATTTGCGGCAAGGCCGCGTTAATCCGGTAAGGTCGCCACAAATACGGAAAGGTCGCCACAATTCCGGCAAGGTCGCCATAAATCTGACAAGGTCGCCACAAATCCGGGATGGTCGCCACATCCCCGGCAAGGTCGCCATAAATCCGACAAGGTCGCCACAAATCCGTCAAGGTTGCCACATTTCAGGCAAGGTCGCCAGATTTCCGGCAAGGTCGCCATTAATCCGGCAAGGTCGCCACAAATCCGACAAGGTCGCCATAAATCCGGCAAGGTCACCACATTTCCGGCAAGGTCGCCATAAATCCGGCAAGGTCGCCAGATATCCGGCAAGGTCGCCACATTCCCGGCCAGGTCGCCATAAATCCGGCAAGATCGCCACAAATCCGGAAAAGGTCGCCACATTTACGGCAAGGTCGCCATATTTCCGGCAAGGTCGCCATAAATCTGGCAAGGTAGCCACAAATGCGGCAAGGTCGACATATTTCCGGCAAGGTCGCCATAAATCAGGCAAAGTCGGCACAAATGCGGCAAACTCGGCATATTTCCGGCAAGGTCGCCATAAATCCGGTAAGGTCGCCACAAATGCGGCAAGGTGGCCATATTCCCGGCAAGGTCGCCATAAATCTGGCACAGTCGCCGTATATCCGGCAAGGTCGCCACAAATCCGCCAAGGTCGCCATAAATCCGGCAAGGTCGCCACAAATCCGGCAGAGTCACCTATTTCCGGAAAGGTCGCCATAAATCCGGCACGGCCGCCACAAATCCGGCAAGGTCGCCACATTTGCGGCAAGGTCGCAACAAATCTGCCAAGGTCGCCACAAATCCGACAAGGTCGACATATTTCCGGCAAGGTCGCCATCAATCCCGCAAGGTCGCCACAAATGCGGCAAGGTCCTCATATTTCCGGCAAGGTCGCAATAAATCCGGCAAGGTAGCCACAAAAGCGGAAAGGTCGACATATTTCCGGCAAGGTCGCCATATATCCGGCAACGTCGCCATAATACCGGCAAGGTCGCCATAAATCCGGCAAGGTCGCCACAAATGCGGCAAGGTCGCCATATTCCCGGCAAGGTCCCCATAAATCCGGCAATGTCTCCATAACTCCGGCAAGGTCGCCACAAATCAGGCAAGGTCGCCATAAATCCGGCAAGGTCGCCACAAATCCGGCAGTCGCCTATTTCCGGCAAGTTCGCCATGAATCCGGCAAGGCCGCCACAAATCCGGCTAGGTCGCTGTAAATCCCGCAAGGTCACCACAAATCCGGCAAGGTCGCCATATTCCCGGCAAGGTCGCCATAAATCCGGCAAGGTAGCCACAAATCCTGCAAGGTCGCCATAAATCAGGCAAGGTCGCCATAAATCCGGCAAGGTCGCCACAAATGCGGCAAGGTCGCCATATTCCCGGCAAGGTCGCCATAAATCCGGCAATGTCTCCATAACTCCGGCAAGGTCGCCACAAATCCCGCAAGGGCGCCATAAATCCGGCAAGGTCGCCACAAATCCGGCAGTCGCCTATTTCCGGCAAGTTCGCCATTAATCCGGCAAGGCCGCCACAAATCCGGCTAGGTCGCTGTAAATCCGGCAAGGTCGCCATAAATCCGGCAAGGTAGCCACAAATCCTGCAAGGTCGCCATAAATCAGGCAAGGTCGCCACAAATCCGGCAAGGTCGCCACATTTGCGTCAAGGCCGCCTTATTCCGGTAAGGTCGCCACAAATACGGAAAGGTCGCCACAATTCCGGCAAGGTCGCCAGAAATCTGACAAGGTCGGCACAAATGCGTCAAGGTCGCCACATTTCAGGCAAGGTCGCCAGATTTCCGGCAAAATCGCCATAAATCCGGCAAGGTCGCCACAAATCTGACAAGGTCGCCACAAATGCGTCAAGGTCGCCACATTTCAGGCAAGGTCGCCAGATTTCCGGCAAGATCGCCATAAATCCGGCAAGGTCGCCACAAATCCGACAAGGTCGCCATAAATCCGGCAAGGTCACCACATTTCCGGCAAGGTCGCCATAAATCCGGCAATGTCGCCACAAATCAGGCAAGGTCGCCACATTCCCGGCAAGGTCGCCATAAATCCGGCAAGGTCGCCACAAATCCGGCAAGGTCGCCACATTTACGGCAAGGTTGCCATATTTCCGGCAAGGTCGCCATAAATCTGGCAAGGTAGCCACAAATGCGGCAAGGTCGCCATATTCCCGGCAAGATCGCCATAATTCCAGCAAGGTCGCCACAAACCCGGCAAGGCCGCCATATTTCCGGCATGGTCGCCATAATTCCGGCAAGGTGGCCACAAATCAGGAAATGTCGCCATATTTCCGACAATGTCGCCATAAATCCGGCAAGGTGGCCACAAATGCGGCAAGGTCGCCATATTTCCGGCAAGGTCGCCATAAATCCGGCAAGGTCGCCACAAATGCGGCAAGGTCCTCATATTTCCCGCAAGGTCGCAATAAATTCGGCAAGGTAGCCACAAATGGGGAGAGGTCGACATATTTCCGGCAAGGTCGCCATACATCCGGCAAGGTCGGCACAAATGCGGCAAGGTCGGCATATTTCCGGCAAGGTCGCCATATATCCGGCAACGTCGCCATAATACCGGCAAGATCGCCATAATTCCAGCAAGGTCGCCACAAACCTGGCAAGGCCGCCATATTTCCGGCATGGTCGCCATAATTCCGGCAAGGTGGCCACAAATCAGGAAAGGTCGCCATATTTCCGGCAATGTCGCCATAAATCCGGCAAGGTGGCCACAAATGCGGCAAGGTCGCCATATTTCCGGCAAGGTCGCCATAAATCCGGCAAGGTCGCAACAAATGCGGCAAGGTCCTCATATTTCCGGCAAGGTCGCAATAAATTCGGCAAGGTAGCCACAAATGCGGAAAGGTCGACATATTTCCGGCAAGGTCGCCATAAATCCGGCAAGGTCGGCACAAATGCGGCAAGGTCGGCACATTTGCGGCAAGGCCGCCTTAATCCGGTAAGGTCGCCACAAATACGGAAAGGTCGCCACAATTCCGGCAAGGTCGCCATAAATCTGACAAGGTCGCCACAAATCCGTCAAGGTTGGCACATTTCAGGCAAGGTCGCCAGATTTCCGGCAAGGTCGCCATGAATCCGGCAAGGTCGCCACAAATCCGACAAGGTCGCCATAAATCCGGCAAGGTCACCACATTACCGGCACGGTCGCCATAAATCCGGCAAGGTCGCCACATATCCGGCAAGGTCGCCACATTCCCGGCCAGGTCGCCATAAATACGGCAAGGTCGCCACAAATCCGGCAAGGTCGCCACATTTACGGCAAGGTCGCCATATTTCCGGCAAGGTCGCCATAAATCTGGCAAGGTAGCCACAAATGCGGCAAGGTCGACATATTTCCGGCAAGGTCGCCATAAATCAGCCAAAGTCGGCACAAATGCGGCAACCTCGGCATATTTCCGGCAAGGTCGCCATAAATCCGGCAAGGTCGCCACAATTGCGGCAAGGTCGCCATATTCCCGGCAAGGTCGCCATAAATCTGGCACAGTCGCCGTATATCCGGCAAGATCGCAACAAATCCGCCAAGGTCGCCATAAATCCGGCACGGCCGCCACAAATCCGGCAAGGTCGCCACATTTGCGGCAAGGTCGCAACAAATCTGCCAAGGTCGCCACAAATCCGCCAAGGTCGCCATAATTCCGGCAAGGTGGCCACAAATCAGGAAATGTCGCCATATTTCCGACAATGTCGCCATAAATCCGGCAAGGTGGCCACAAATGCGGCAAGGTCGCCATATTTCCGGCAAGGTCGCCATAAATCCGGCAAGGTCGCCACAAATGCGGCAAGGTCCTCATATTTCCCGCAAGGTCGCAATAAATTCGGCAAGGTAGCCACAAATGGGGAGAGGTCGACATATTTCCGGCAAGGTCGCCATACATCCGGCAAGGTCGGCACAAATGCGGCAAGGTCGGCATATTTCCGGCAAGGTCGCCATATATCCGGCAACGTCGCCATAATACCGGCAAGATCGCCATAATTCCAGCAAGGTCGCCACAAACCTGGCAAGGCCGCCATATTTCCGGCATGGTCGCCATAATTCCGGCAAGGTGGCCACAAATCAGGAAAGGTCGCCATATTTCCGGCAATGTCGCCATAAATCCGGCAAGGTGGCCACAAATGCGGCAAGGTCGCCATATTTCCGGCAAGGTCGCCATAAATCCGGCAAGGTCGCAACAAATGCGGCAAGGTCCTCATATTTCCGGCAAGGTCGCAATAAATTCGGCAAGGTAGCCACAAATGCGGAAAGGTCGACATATTTCCGGCAAGGTCGCCATAAATCCGGCAAGGTCGGCACAAATGCGGCAAGGTCGGCACATTTGCGGCAAGGCCGCCTTAATCCGGTAAGGTCGCCACAAATACGGAAAGGTCGCCACAATTCCGGCAAGGTCGCCATAAATCTGACAAGGTCGCCACAAATCCGTCAAGGTTGCCACATTTCAGGCAAGGTCGCCAGATTTCCGGCAAGGTCGCCATGAATCCGGCAAGGTCGCCACAAATCCGACACGGTCGCCATAAATCCGGCAAGGTCGCCACATATCCGGCAAGGTCGCCACATTCCCGGCCAGGTCGCCATAAATACGGCAAGGTCGCCACAAATCCGGCAAGGTCGCCACATTTACGGCAAGGTCGCCATATTTCCGGCAATGTCGCCATAAATCTGGCAAGGTAGCCACAAATGCGGCAAGGTCGACATATTTCCGGCAAGGTCGCCATAAATCAGGCAAAGTCGGCACAAATGCGGCAACCTCGGCATATTTCCGGCAAGGTCGCCATAAATCCGGCAAGGTCGCCACAATTGCGGCAAGGTCGCCATATTCCCGGCAAGGTCGCCATAAATCTGGCACAGTCGCCGTATATCCGGCAAGATCGCAACAAATCCGCCAAGGTCGCCATAAATCCGGCACGGCCGCCACAAATCCGGCAAGGTCGCCACATTTGCGGCAAGGTCGCAACAAATCTGCCAAGGTCGCCACAAATCCGACAAGGTCGACATATTTCCGGCAAGGTCGCCATCAATCCCGCAAGGTCGCCACAAATGCGGCAAGGTCCTCATATTTCCGGCAAGGTCGCAATAAATCCGGCAAGGTAGCCACTAAAGCGGAAAGGTCGACATATTTCCGGCAAGGTCGCCATATATCCGGCAACGTCGCCATAATACCGGCAAGGTCGCCATAAATCCGGCAAGGTCGCCACAAATGCGGCAAGGTCGCCATATTCCCGGCAAGGTCGCCATAAATCCGGCAATGTCTCCATAACTCCGGCAAGGTCGCCACAAATCCGGCAAGGTCGCCATAAATCCGGCAAGGTCGCCACAAATGCGGCAGTCGCCTATTTCCGGCAAGTTCGCCATGAATCCGGCAAGGCCGCCACAAATCCGGCTAGGTCGCTGTAAATCCCGCAAGGTCACCACAAATCCGGCAAGGTCGCCATATTTCCGGCAAGGTCGCCATAAATCCGGCAAGGTAGCCACAAATCCTGCAAGGCCGCCATAAATCAGGCAAGGTCGCCACATATCCGGCAAGGTCGCCACATTTGCGTCAAGGCCGCCTTATTCCGGTAAGGTCGCCACAAATACGGAAAGGTCGCCACAATTCCGGCAAGGTCGCCAGAAATCTGACAAGGTCGCCACATTTACGGCAAGGTTGCCATATTTCCGGCAAGGTCGCCATAAATCTGGCAAGGTAGCCACAAATGCGGCAAGGTCGCCATATTTCCGGCAAGGTCGCCACTAATCCGGCAAGGTCGCCATATTTCCGGCAAGATCGCCATAATTCCAGCAAGGTCGCCACAAACCCGGCAAGGCCGCCATATTTCCGGCATGGTCGCCATAATTCCGGCAAGGTGGCCACAAATCAGGAAAGGTCGCCATATTTCCGACAATGTCGCCATAAATCCGGCAAGGTGGCCACAAATGCGGCAAGGTCGCCATATTTCCGGCAAGGTCGCCATAAATCCGGCAAGGTCGCCACAAATGCGGCAAGGTCCTCATATTTCCGGCAAGGTCGCAATAAATTCGGCAAGGTAGCCACAAATGCGGAGAGGTCGACATATTTCCGGCAAGGTCGCCATACATCCGGCAAGGTCGGCACAAATGCGGCAAGGTCGGCATATTTCCGGCAAGGTCGCCATAAATCCGGCAAGGTAGCCACAAATGCGGCAAGGTCGCCATAATACCGGCAAGGTCGCCATCAATCCGACAATGTCGCCATAAATCCGGCAAGGTGGCCACAAATGCGGCAAGGTCGCCATATTTCCGGCAAGGTCGCCATAAATCCGGCAAGGTCGCCACAAATGCGGCAAGGTCCTCATATTTCCGGCAAGGTCGCAATAAAATCGGCAAGGTAGCCACAAATGCGGAGAGGTCGACATATTTCCGGCAAGGTCGCCATACATCCGGCAAGGTCGGCACAAATGCGGCAAGGTCGGCATATTTCCGGCAAGGTCGCCATAAATCCGGCAAGGTAGCCACAAATGCGGCAAGGTCGCCACAAATCCGGCAAGGTCGCCATAAATCCGGCAAGGTCGGCACAAATGCGGCAAGGTCGGCATATTCACGGCAAGGTCGCCATAAATCCGGCAAGGTCGCCATAACTCCGGCAAGGTCGCCACAAATCCGGCAAGGTCGCCATAAATCAGGGATGGTCGCCACATCACCGGCATGGTCGCCATAAATCCGACAAGGTCGCCACAAATCCGTCAAGGTTGCCACATTTCAGGCAAGGTCGCCAGATTTCCGGCAAGGTCGCCATAAATCCGGCAAGGTCGCCACAAATCCGACAAGGTCGCCATAAATCCGGCAAGGTCACCACATTTCCGGCAAGGTCGCCATAAATCCGGCAAGGTCGCCACAAATCCGGCAAGGTCGCCATATTTCCGGCAAGGTCGCCATAAATCCGGCAAGGTCGCCACAAATGCGGCAAGGTCCTCATATTTCCGGCAAGGTCGCAATAAAATCGGCAAGGTAGCCACAAATGCGGAGAGGTCGACATATTTCCGGCAAGGTCGCCATACATCCGGCAAGGTCGGCACAAATGCGGCAAGGTCGGCATATTTCCGGCAAGGTCGCCATAAATCCGGCAAGGTAGCCACAAATGCGGCAAGGTCGCCACAAATCCGGCAAGGTCGCCATAAATCCGGCAAGGTCGGCACAAATGCGGCAAGGTCGGCATATTCACGGCAAGGTCGCCATAAATCCGGCAAGGTCGCCATAACTCCGGCAAGGTCGCCACAAATCCGGCAAGGTCGCCATAAATCAGGGATGGTCGCCACATCACCGGCATGGTCGCCATAAATCCGACAAGGTCGCCACAAATCCGTCAAGGTTGCCACATTTCAGGCAAGGTCGCCAGATTTCCGGCAAGGTCGCCATAAATCCGGCAAGGTCGCCACAAATCCGACAAGGTCGCCTTAAATCCGGCAAGGTCACCACATTTCCGGCAAGGTCGCCATAAATCCGGCAAGGTCGCCACAAATCCGGCAAGGTCGCCACATTCCCGGCAAGGTCGCCGTAAATCCGGCAAGGTCGCCACAAATCCGGCAAGGTCGCCACATTTACGGCAAGGTCGCCATATTTCCGGCAAGGTCGCCATAAATCTGGCAAGGTAGCCACAAATGCGGCAAGGTCGACATATTTCCGGCAAGGTCGCCATAAATCAGGCAAAGTCGGCACAATTGCGGCAAGCTCGGCATATTTCAGGCAAGGTCGCCATAAATCCGGCAAGGTCGCCACAAATGCGGCAAGGTCGCCATATTCCTGGCAAGGTCGCCATAAGTCTGGCACAGTCACCGTATATCCGGCAAGGTCACCACAAATCCGGCAAGGTCGCCATAAATCCGGCAAAGGTCGCCACAAATCCGGCAGTCACCTATTTCCGGCAAGGTCGCCATAAATCCGGCACGGCCGCCACAAATCCGGCAAGGTCGCCACATTTCCGGCAAGGTCGCAACAAATCTGCCAAGGTCGCCACAAATCCTACAAGGTCGACATATTTCCGTCAAGGTCGCCATAAATCCGGCAAGGTCGCCACAAATGCGGCAAGGTCGCCATATTCCTGGCAAGGTCGCCATAAGTCTGGCACAGTCGCCGTATATCCGGCAAGGTCGCCACAAATCCGGCAAGGTCGCCATAAATCCGGCAAGGTCGCCACAAATCCGGCAGTCACCTATTTCCGGCAAGATCGCCATAAATCCGGCACGGCCGCCACAAATCCGGCAAGGTCGCCACATATCCGGCAAGGTCGCAACAAATCTGCCAAGGTCGCCTCAAAACCCTACAAGGTCGACATATTTCCGGCAAGGACGCCATAAATGCGGCAAGGTCGCCACAAATCCGGCAAGGTCGCCACATTTACGGCAAGGTCGCCATATTTCCGGCAAAGTCGCCATAAATCTGGCAAGGTAGCCACAAATGCGGCAAGGTCGACATATTTCCGGCAAGGTCGCCATAAATCTGGCAAGGTCGCCACAAATGCGGCAAGGTCGCCGTATTCCCGGCAAGGTCGCCACAAATCCGGCAAGGTCGCCATAAATCCGGCAAGGTCGCCATAATACCGGCAAGGTCGCCATAAATCCGGCTAGGTCGCCACAAATGCGGCAAGGTCGCCATATTCCCGGCAAGGTCGCCATAAATACGGTAAGGTCTCCATAACTCCGGCAAGGTCGCCACAAATCCGGCAAGGTCGCCATAAATCCGGCAAGGTCGCCACAAATCCGGCAGTCGCCTATTTCCGGCAAGTTGGCCATGAATCCGGCAAGGCCGCCACAAATCCGGCAAGGTCGCTGTAAATCCCGCAAGGTCGCCACATTTACGGCAAGGTCGCCATATTTCCGGCAAGGTCGCCATAAATCTGGCAAGGTAGCCACAAATGCGGCAAGGTCGACATATTTCCGGCAAGGTCGCCATAAATCAGGCAAAGTCGGCACAAATGCGGCAAGCTCGGCATATTTCTGGCAAGGTCGCCATAAATCCGGCAAGGTCGCCACAAATGCGGCAAGGTCGCCATATTCCTGGCAAGGTCGCCATAAATCTGGCACAGTCGCCGTATATCCGGCAAGGTCGCCACAAATCCGGCAAGGTCGCCATAAATCCGGCAAGGTCGCCACAAATCCGGCAGTCACCTATTTCCGGCAAGGTCGTCATAAATCCGGCACGGCCGCCACAAATCCGGCAAGGTCGCCACATTTCCGGCAAGGTCGCAACAAATCTGCCAAGGTCGCCACAAATCCTACAAGGTCGACATATTTCCGGCAAGGTCGCCATAAATCTGGCAAGGTCGCCACAAACCCGGCAAGGTCGCCACATTTACGGCAAGGTCGCCATATTGCCGGCAAAGTCGCCATAAATCTGGCAAGGTAGCCACAAATGCGGCAAGGTCGACATATTTCCGGCAAGGTCGCCATAAATCAGGCAAAGTCGGCACAAATGCGGCAAGCTCGGCATATTTCCGGCAAGGTCGCCATAAATCCGGCAAGGTCGCCACAAATGCGGCAAGGTCGCCGTATTCCCGACAAGGTCGCCACAAATCCGGCAAGGTCGCCATAAATCCGGCAAGGTCGCCATAATACCGGCAAGGTCGCCATAAATCCGGCTAGGTCGCCATAAATCCGGCAAGGTCTCCATAACTCCGGCAAAGTCGCCACAAATCCGGCAAGGTCGCCATAAATCCGGCAAGGTCGCCACAAATCCGGCAGTCACCAATTTCCGGCAAGTTAGCCATGAATCCGGCAAGGCCGCCACAAATCCGGCAAGGTCGCTGTAAATCCCGCAAGGTCACCACAAATCCGGCAAGGTCGCCATATTTCCGGCAAGGTCGCCATAAATCCGGCAAGGTAGCCACAAATCCTGCAAGGTCGCCATAAATCAGGCAAGGTCGCCACAAATCCGGCAAGGTCGCCACATTTGCGTCGACGCCTTAATCCGGTAAGTTCGCCACAAATACGGAAAGGTCGGCACAATTCCGGCAAGGTTGCCAGAAATCTGACAAGGTCGCCACAAATCCGGGATGGTCGCCACATCCCCGGCAAGGTCGCCATAAATCCGACAAGGTCGCCACAAATCCGACAAGGTCGCCATAAATCCGGCAAGGTCACCACATTTCCGGCAAGGTCGCCATAAATCCGGCAAGGTCGCCACATTCCCAGCAAGGTCGCCATAAATCCGGCAAGGTCGCCACAAATCCGGCAAGGTCGCCACATTTACGGCAAGGTCGCCATATTTCCGGCAAGGTCGCCATAAATCTGGCAAGGTAGCCACAAATGCGGCAAGGTCGACATATTTCCGGCAAGGTCGCCATAAATCAGGCAAAGCCGGCACAAATGCGGCAAGCTCGGCATATTTCCGGCAAGGTCGCCATAAACCTGGCAAGGTCGCCATATATCCGGCAATGTCGCCACAAATCCGGCAAGGTCGCCATATATCCGGCAAGGTCGCCACAAATCCGGCAGAGTCGCCTATTTCCGGCAAGGTCGCCATAAATCTGGCACGGCCGCCACAAATCCGGCAAGGTCGCCACATTTCCTGCACGGTCGCAACAAATCTGCCAAAGTCGCCACAAATCTGACAAGGTCGACATATTTCCGGCAAGGTCGCCATAAATCTGGCAAGGTAGCCACAAATGCGGCAAGGTCGGCATATTTCCGGCAAGGTCGCCATAAATCCGGCAAGGTCTCCATAACTCCGGCAAGGTCGCCACAAATCCGGCAAGGTCGCCATAAATCCGGCAAGGTCGCCACAAATCCGGCAGTCGCCTATTTCCGCCAAGTTCGCCATGAACCCGGCAAGGCCGCCACAAATCCGGCAAGGTCGCTGTAAATCCCGCAAGGTCACCACAAATCCGGCAAGGTCGCCATATTTCCGGCAAGGTCGCCATAAATCTGGCAAGGTAGCCACAAATGCGGCAAGGTCGACATATTTCCGGCAAGGTCGCCATAAATCCGGCAAGGTCTCCATAACTCCGGCAAGGTCGCCACAAATCCGGCAAGGTCGCCATAAATCCGGCAAGGTCGCCACAAATCCGGCAGTCGCCTATTTCCGGCAAGTTCGCCATGAATCCGGCAAGGCCGCCACAAATCCGGCAAGGTCGCTGTAAATCCCGCAAGGTCACCACAAATCCGGCAAGGTCGCCATATTTCCGGCAAGGTCGCCATAAATCCGGCAAGGTAGCCACAAATCCTGCAAGGTCGCCATAAATCAGGCAAGGTCGCCACAAATCCGGCAAGGTCGCCACATTTGCGTCAAGGACGCCTTAATCCGGTAAGGTCGCCACAAATACGGAAAGGTCGGCACAATTCCGGCAAGGTCGCCAGAAATCTCACAAGGTCGCCACAAATCCGGGATGGTCGCCACATCCCCGGCAAGGTCGCCATAAATCCGACAAGGTCGCCACAAATGCGTCAAGGTCGCCACATTTCAGGCAAGGTCGCCAGATTTCCGGCAAGATCGCCATAAATCCGGCAAGGTCGCCACAAATCCGACAAGGTCGGCATAAATCCGGCAAGGTCACCACATTTCCGGCAAGGTCGCCATAAATCCGGCAAGGTCGCCACAAATCCGGCAATGTCGCCACATTCCCGGCAAGGTCGCCATAAATCCGGCAAGGTCGCCACAAATCCGGCAAGGTCGCCACATTTACGGCAAGGTCGCCATATTTCCGGCAAGGTCGCCATAAATCTGGCAAGGTAGCCACAAATGCGGCAAGGTCGACATATTTCCGGCAAGGTCGCCATAAATCAGGCAAAGTCGGCACAAATGCGGCAAGCTCGGCATATTTCCGGCAAGGTCGCCATAAATCCGGCAAGGTCGCCACAAATGCGGCAAGGTCGCCATATTCCCGGCAAGGTCGCCATAAATCTGGCAAGGTCGCCATATATCCGGCAAGGTCGCCACAAATCCGGCAGAGTCGCCTATTTCCGGCAAGTTCGCCATAAATCCGGCACGGCCGCCACAAATCCGGCAAGGTCGCCACATTTCCGGCATGGTCGCAACAAATCTGCCAAAGTCGCCACAAATCCGAGAAGGTCGACATATTTCCGGCAAGGTCGCCATAAATCTGGCAAGGTAGCCACAAATGCGGCAAGGTCGACATATTTCCGGCAAGGTCGCCATAAATCAGGCAAAGTCGGCACAAATGCGGAAAGCTCGGCATATTTCCGGCAAGGTCGCCATAAATCCGGCAAGGTCGCCACAAATGCGGCAAGGTCGCCATATTCCCGGCAAGGTCGCCATAAATCTGGCAAGGTCGCCATATATCCGGCAATGTCGCCACAAATCCCGCAAGGTCGCCATAAATCCGGCAAGGTCGCCACAAATCCGGCAGTCGCCTATTTCCGGCATGGTCGCCATAAATCCGGCACGGCCGCCACAAATCCGGCAAGGTCGCCACATTTCCGGCACGGTCGCAACAAATCTGCCAAAGTCGCCACAAATCCGACAAGGTCGACATATTTCCGGCAAGGTCGCCATAAATCCCGCAAGGTCGCCACATAACCGGCAAGGTCGCCATATTTCCGGCAAGGACGCCATGAATCCGGCAAAGTCGCCACAAATCCTGCAAGGGAGCCATATTACCGGCAAGGTCGCCACAAATCCGGCAAGGTCGCCACATTTGCGTCAAGGACGCCTTAATCCGGTAAGGTCGCCACAAATACGGAAAGGTCGGCACAATTCCGGCAAGGTCGCCAGAAATCTCACAAGGTCGCCACAAATCCGGGATGGTCGCCACATCCCCGGCAAGGTCGCCATAAATCCGACAAGGTCGCCACAAATGCGTCAAGGTCGCCACATTTCAGGCAAGGTCGCCAGATTTCCGGCAAGATCGCCATAAATCCGGCAAGGTCGCCACAAATCCGACAAGGTCGGCATAAATCCGGCAAGGTCACCACATTTCCGGCAAGGTCGCCATAAATCCGGCAAGGTCGCCACAAATCCGGCAATGTCGCCACATTCCCGGCAAGGTCGCCATAAATCCGGCAAGGTCGCCACAAATCCGGCAAGGTCGCCACATTTACGGCAAGGTCGCCATATTTCCGGCAAGGTCGCCATAAATCTGGCAAGGTAGCCACAAATGCGGCAAGGTCGACATATTTCCGGCAAGGTCGCCATAAACCAGGCAAAGTCGGCACAAATGCGGCAAGCTCGGCATATTTCCGGCAAGGTCGCCATAAATCCGGCAAGGTCGCCACAAATGCGGCAAGGTCGCCATATTCCCGGCAAGGTCGCCATAAATCTGGCAAGGTCGCCATATATCCGGCAATGTCGCCACAAATCCGGCAAGGTCGCCATAAATCCGGCAAGGTCGCCACAAATCCGGCAGAGTCGCCTATTTCCGGCAAGGTCGCCATAAATCCGGCACGGCCGCCACAAATCCGGCAAGGTCGCCACATTTCCGGCATGGTCGCAACAAATCTGCCAAAGTCGCCACAAATCCGACAAGGTCGACATATTTCCGGCAAGGTCGCCATAAATCTGGCAAGGTAGCCACAAATGCGGCAAGGTCGCCATATTTCCGGCAAGGTCGCCATAAATCAGGCAAAGTCGGCACAAATGCGGCAAGCTCGGCATATTTCCGGCAAGGTCGCCATAAATCCGGCAAGGTCGCCACAAATGCGGCAAGGTCGCCATATTCCCGGCAAGGTCGCCATAAATCTGGCAAGGTCGCCATATATCCGGCAATGTCGCCACAAATCCCGCAAGGTCGCCATAAATCCGGCAAGGTCGCCACAAATCCGGCAGTCGCCTATTTCCGGCATGGTGGCCATAAATCCGGCACGGCCGCCACAAATCCGGCAAGGTCGCCACATTTCCGGCACGGTCGCAACAAATCTGCCAAAGTCGCCACAAACCCGACAAGGTCGACATATTTCCGGCAAGGTCGCCATAAATCCCGCAAGGTCGCCACATATCCGGCAAGGTCGCCATATTTCCGGCAAGGACGCCATGAATCCGGCAAAGTCGCCACAAATCCTGCAAGGGAGCCATATTACCGGCAAGGTCGCCATAAATCCGGCAAGGTCGCCAAAAATCCGGCAAGGTGGCGATATTTCCGACAAGGTCGCCATGAATCCGGCAAGGTAGCCACAAATCCCGCAAGGTCGCCATAAATCAGGCAAGGTCGCCACAAATCCGGCAAGGTCGCCACATTTGCGGCAAGGCCGCCTTAATCCGGTAAGGTCGCCACAAATACGGAAAGTTCGCCACAATCCCGGCAAGTTCGCCAGAAATCTGACAATGTCGCCACAAATCCGGGATGGTCGCCACATCCCCTGCAAGGTCGCCATAAATCCGACAAGGTCGCCACAAATCCGTCAAGGTCGCCACATTTCAGGCAAGGTAGCCAGATTTTCGGCAAGGTCGCCATAAATCCGGCAAGGTCGCCACAAATCCGACAAGGTCGCCATATTTCCGGCAAGGTCGCCATAAATCCCGCAAGGTCGCCACATATCCGGCAAGGTCGCCATATTTCCGGCAAGGACGCCATGAATCCGACAAAGTCGCCACAAATCCGGCAAGGGAGCCATATTACCGGCAAGGTCGCCATAAATCCGGCAAAGTCGCCGAAAATACGGCAAGGTCGCCATATTTCCGGCAAGGTCGCCACAAATCCGGCAAGGTCGCTATAAATCCCGCAAGGTCGCCACAAATCCGTCAAGGTCGCCACATTTCAGGCAAGGTCGCCAGATTTCCGGCGAGGTCGCCATTTTCACGGCAAGGTCACCATAAATCCAGCAATGTCGCCATATTGCCGGCGAGGTCGCCAGAAAGACGGCAAGGTCGCCTTAAATCCGGGGAGGTCGCCATATTTCCGGCGAGGTCGCCATAAATCCGGCAAGGTCGCCATAAATCCGGCGATGTCGCCATATTTCCGCCGAGGTCACCATAAATCCGGCAAGGTCTCCATAAACCGGAGTGGTCGCCATATTTCAGGCGAGGTCGCCCTAATTCCGGCAAGGTCGTTATAGATACATAGAACATAGATACATAGAAAATAGGTGCAGGAGTAGGCCATTATGCCCTTCGAGCCTGCACCGCCATTCAATATAATCATGGCTGATCATCCAACCCAGTATCCCGTACCTGCCTTCTCTCCATACCCCCTGATCCCTTTAACCACAAGGGCCACATCTAACTCCCTCTTAAATATAGCCAATGAACTGGCCTCAACTACCCTCTGTGGCGGAGAGTTCCAGAGATTCACCACTCTCTGTGTGAAAAAGTTTTTCCTCATCTCGGTCTTAAAGGATTTCCCCCTTATCCTTAATCTGTGACCCCTTGTCCTGGACTTCCCCAACATTGGGAACAATCTTCCTGCATCTAGCCTGTCCAACCCCATAAGAATTTTGTACGTTTCTATAAGATCCCCTCTCAATCTCCTAAATTCTAGCGAGTATAAGCCAAGTCTATCCAGTCTTTCATATGAAAGTCCTGACATCCCAGGAATCAGTCTGGTGAACCTTCTCTGCACTCCCTCTATGGCTATAATGTCCTTCCTCAGATTTGGAGACCAAAACTGTACGCAATACTCCAGGTGTGGTCTCACCAAGACCCTGTACAATTGCAGTAGAACCTCCCTGCTCCTATACTCAAATCCTCTTGCTATGAAGGCCAACATACCATTCGCTTTCTTCACTCCCTGCTGCACCTGCATGCCTACTTTCAATGACTGGTGTACCATGACACCCAGGTCTCGCTGCATCTCCCCATTTCCTAATCGGCCCCCATTTAGATAATAGTCTGCCTTCCCGTTTTTGCCACCAAAGTGGATAACCTCACATTTATCCACATTATACTGCATCTGCCAAACATTCACCCACTCACCCAGCCTATCCAAGTCACCTTGCAGTCTCCTAGCATCCTCTTCACAGCTAACACTGCCCCCCAGCTTAGTGTCATCCGCAAACTTGGAGATGTTGCTTTCAATTCCCTCGTCCAGATCATTAATATAAATTGTAAATAGCTGGGGTCCCAGCACTGAGCCTTGCGGTACCCCACTAGTCACTGCCTGCCATTGTGAAAAGGACCCGTTTACTCCTACTCTTTGATTCCTGTTTTCCAGCCAGTTCTCTATCCACATCAATACTGAACCCCCAATACCGTGTGATTTAAGTTTGTATCCTAATCTCTTATGTGGTACCTTGTCGAAAGCCTTCTGAAAGTCCAGATACAACACATCCACTGGTTCTCCCCTATCCACTCTACTAGTTACATCCTCGAAAAATTCTATAAGATTCGTCAGACACGATTTACCTTTCGTAAATCCATGCTTACTTTGTCCAATGATTTCACCACTTTCCAAATGTGCTGCTATCCCATCTTTAATAACTGACTCTAGCAGTTTCCCCACTACCGATGTTAGACTAACTGGTCTGTAATTCCCCGTTTTCTTTCTCCCTCCTTAAAAAGTGGGGTTACGTTTACTACCCTCCAATCCTCAGGAACTACTCCAGAATCTAAAGAGTTTTGAAAAATTATCACTAATGCATCCACTATTTCTGGAGCTACTTCCTTAAGTACTCTGGGATGCAGCCTATCTGGCCCTGGTGATTTATCGGTCTTTAATCCATTCAATTTACTCAACACCACTTCCCAACTAACCTGGATTTCACTCAGTTCCTCCATCTCCTTTGACCCGCGGCCCCCTGCTATTTCCGGCAGATTATGTATGTCTTCCTTAGTGAAGACGGAACCAAAGTAGTTATTCAATTGGTGAAGACGGAACCAAAGTAGTTATTCAATTGGTCCGCCATATCCTTGTTCCCCATGATCAATTCGCCTGTTTCTGACTGCAAAGGACCTACATTTGTTTTAACTAATCTCTTTCTCTTCACATATCTATAAAAACTTTTGAGGTCAGTTATTATGTTCCCTGCCAGTTTCCTTTCATAATCTATTTTCCCTTTCCTAATTAAGCCATTTGTCCTCCTCTGCTGGTCTCTGAATTTCTCCCAGTCCTCTGGTATGCTGCTTTTTCTGGCTAATTTGTACGCATCATCTTTTGCTTTGATACTATCCCTGATTTCCCTTGTTATCCACGGATGCACTACCTTCCCTGATTTATTCTTTTGCCAAACTGGGATGAACATTTTTTGTAGTTCATCCATGCAGTCTTTAAATGCCTTCCATTGCATATCCACCGTCAACCCTTTTAGAACTGATTGCTAGTCAATCATGGCCAATTCACGTCTCATACCCTCAAAGTTACCTTTCTTTAAGTTCAGAACCGTTGTTTCTGAATTAACAATGTCACTCTCCATCCTAATGAAGAACTCAACCATATTATGGTCACTCTTGCCCAAGGGGGCACGCACAACAAGTCTGCTACCTAACCCTTCCTCATTACTCAATACCCAGTCTAGAAAAGCTGAAGAGGTCGCCATGTTTCCGGCGAGGTCGCCATAAATCCGGCAAGGTCGCCATAATTCCGGCGACGTCGCCATATTTCCGGCAACGTCGCCATAAATCCGGCACGGTCGCCATAAATCCGGCAAGGTCGCCATATTTATGGCAAGGTAGCCATAAACCCGGCAAGATCGCCATATTTCCGTCTAGGTCGCCATATTTCCGGCGAGGTCGCCATAAATCCGGCAAGTTGGCCTCAAATTCGGCATGGTCGCCACATTTCCGACGAGGTCGCCATATATCCGGCAGGTCGCCATAATTCCGGCAAGGTGGCCACAGTGGCCAGCAAGGTGGCCACGAATCAGGGAAGGTCGCCCCATTCCCGACGAGGTCGCCATAAAACCGGCAAGTTCGCCATAACTCCGGCAAGGCGGGCACAGTTCCGGCGAGTTCGCCATAAACCCGGGCGAGGTCGCCATATTTCCGGCAAGGTCGCCATAAATCCGGCAAGGTCGCCATAAATCCGGCGGGTCGCCATATTGCCGTCGAGGTCGCCAGAAAGACGGCAAGGTCCCCTTAAATCCGGCGAGGTCGCCATATTTCCGGCGAGGTCGCCATAAATCCGGCAAGGTCGCCATAAATCCGGCGAGGTCGCCATATTTCCGCCGACGTCACCATAAATCCGGCAAGGTCTCCATAAAGCTGCGTGGTCGCCATATTTCAGGCGATGTCGCCCTAATTCCGGCAAAGTCGTTATAAATCTGAAGAGGTCGCCATGTTTCCGGCGAGGTCGCCATAAATCCGGCAAGGTCGCCATAATTCCGGCCACGTCGCCATATTTACGGCAAGGTCGCCATAAATCCGGCACGGTCGCCATAAATCCGGCAAGGTCGCCATATTTATGGCAAGTTAGCCATAAACATGGCAAGATCCCCATATTTCCGTCTAGGTCGCCATATTTCCGGCGAGGTCGCCATAAATCCGGCAAGTTGGCCTCAAATTCGGCATGGTCGCCACATTCCCGACGAGGTCGCCATATATCCGGCAAGTTCGCCATAACTCCGGCAAGGCGGCCACAGTTCCCGCGAGTTTGCCATAAACCCGGGGGAGGTCGCCATATTTGCGGCAAGGTCGCCATAAATCCGGCAAGGTCGCCATAAATCCGGCGATGTCGCCATATTTCCGGCAAGGTCGCCATAAATCCGGCCAGGTCTCCATAAATCCGGCGAGGTCGCAATATTTCCTGCAAGGTCGCCAAAAATCCGGCAAGGTCTCCCTAAATCCGGCGCGGTCGCCATATTTCCGGCGAGGTCGCCATAAATCCCGCAAGTTCGCCATAAATCCGGCGAGGTCGCCATATTTCCGGCGAGGTCGCCAAAATCCGGCAAGGTCTCCATAAATCCAGCAAGGTCGGCATATTTCCGGCAAGGTCGCCATAAATCCAGCAAGGTCGCCATAAACCGGGCAAGGTCGCCACGAATCCGTCAAGGTCGCCACATTTGCGAGAATGTCGCCATAAATCCGGGAAGGTCGCCACAATTACGGCAAGGTCGCCATTAATCCGGGAAGGTCGCCATATATCCGGCAAGGTCGCCACAATTACGGCAAGGTCGCCATTAATCCGGGAAGGTCGCCATATATCCGGCAAGGTCGCCACATTCCCGGCAAGGTCCCCATAAATCCGGCAAGGTCGCCACAAATCCGGCAAGGTCTCCACATTTCCGGCAAGGTCGCCATAAATCCGGCAAGGTCGCCACATTTCCGGCAAGGTCGTCTTAAATCCGGCAAGTTCGCCACAAATCCGACAAGGTCGCCATAAATCCGGCAAGGTCGCCACATTTACGGCTAGGTCGCCATAAATCCGGCAAGGTCGCCACAAATCCGGCAAGGACCCCACATTTCCGGCAAGGTCGCAATAAATCTGGCAAGGTCGCCACAAATCCGACAAGGTCGCCATATTTCCCGCAAGGTCGCCATATCCCCGGCAAGGTCGCCACTAATCCGGCAAGGTCGCCATATTTCAGGCAAGATCGCCATAAATCCAGCAAGGTCGCCACAAACCTGGCAAGGCCGCCATATTTCCGGCATGGTCGCCATAATTCCGGCAAGGTGCCCACAAATCAGGAAAGGTCGCCATATTTCCGGCAATGTCGCCATAAATCCGGCAAGGTGGCCACAAATGCGGCAAGGTCGCCATATTTCCGGCAAGGTCGCCATAAATCCGGCAAGGTCGCCACAAATGCGGCAAGGTCCTCATATTTCCGGCAAGTTCGCAATAAATTCGGCAAGGTAGCCACAAATGCGGAAAGGTCGACATATTTCCGGCAAGGTCGCCATAAATCCGGCAAGGTCGGCACAAATGCGGCAAGGTCGGTACATTTGCGGCAAGGTCGCCATATTCCCGGCAAGGTCGCCATAAATCCGGCAAGGTCGTTATAACTCCGGCAAGGTCGCCACAAATCCGGCAAGGTCGCCATAAATCCGGGATGGTCGCCACATCCCCGGCAAGGTCGCCATAAATCCGACAAGGTCGCCACAAATCCGTCAAGGTTGCCACATTTCAGGCAAGGTCGCCAGATTTCCAGCAAGGTAGCCATGAATCCGGCAAGGTCGCCACAAATCCGACAAGGTCGCCATAAATCCGGCAAGGTTACCACATTTCCGGCAAGGTCGCCATAAATCCAGCAAGGTCGCCACATATCCGGCAAGGTCGCCACATTCCCGGCAAGGTCGCCATAAATCCGGCAAGGTCGCCACAAATCCGGGAAGGTCGGCATATTTCCGGCAAGGTCGCCATAAATCCGGCAAGGTCGCCACAAATGCGGCAAGGTCGCCATATTCCCGGCCAGGTCGCCATAAATCTGGCACAGTCGCCGTATATCCGGCAAGGTCGCCACAAATCCGGCAAGGTCGCCATAAATCCGGCAAGGTCGCCACAAATCCGGCAGTCACCTATTTCCGGCAAGGTCGCCATAAATCCGGCACGGCCGCCACAAATCCGGCAAGGTCGCCACATTTCCGGCAAGGTCGCAACAGATCTGCCAAGGTCGCCACAAATCCTACAAGGTCGACATATTTCCGGCAAGGTCGCCATAAATCCGGCAAGGTCGCCACAAATCCGGCAAGGTCGCCACATTTACGGCAAGGTCGCCATATATCCGGCAAGGTCGCCATAAATCTGGCAAGGTAGCCACAAATGCGGCAAGGTCGACATATTTCCGGCAAGGTCGCCATTAATCAGGCAAAGTCGGCACAAATGCGGCAAGCTCGGCATATTTCCGGCAAGGTCGCCATAAATCCGGTAAGGTCGCCACAAATGCGGCAAGGTTGCCATAAATCCGGCAAGGTCGCCACAAATGCGGCAAGGTCGCCATATTCCCGGCAAGGTCGCCATAAATCCGGCAAGGTCTCCATAACTCCGGCAAGGTCGCCACAAATTCGGCACGGACGCCATAAATCCGGCAAGGTCGCCACAAATCCGGCAGTCGCCTATTTCCGGCAAGTTCGCCATGAATCCAGCAAGGCCGCCACAAATCCGGCAAGGTCGCTGTAAATCCCGCAAGGTCACCACAAATCCAGCAAGGTCGCCATATTTCCGGCAAGGTCGCCATAAATCCGGCAAGGTAGCCACAAATCCTGCAAGGTCGCCATAAATCAGGCAAGGTCGCCACAAATCCGGCAAGATCGCCACATTTGCGTCAAGGCCGCCTTAATCCGGTAAGGTAGCCACAAATGCGGCAAGGTCGACATATTTCCGGCAAGGTCGCCATAAATCAGGCAAAGTCGGCACAAATGCGGCAAGCTCGGCATATTTCCGGCAAGGTCGCCATAAATCCGGTAAGGTCGCCACAAATGCGGCAAGGTTGCCATAAATCCGGCAAGGTCGCCACAAATGCGGCAAGGTCGCCATATTCCCGGCAAGGTCGCCATAAATCCGGCAAGGTCTCCATAACTCCGGCAAGGTCGCCACAAATTCGGCACGGTCGCCATAAATCCGGCAAGGTCGCCACAAATCCGGCAGTCGCCTATTTCCGGCAAGTTCGCCATGAATCCGGCAAGGCCGCCACAAATGCGGCAAGGTCGCTGTAAATCCCGCAAGGTCACCACAAACCGGCAAGGTCGCCATATTTCCGGCAAGGTCGCCATAAATCCGGCAAGGTAGCCACAAATCCTGCTAGGTCGCCATAAATCAGGCAAGGTCGCCACAAATCCGGCAAGATCGCCACATTTGCGTCAAGGCCGCCTTAATCCGGTAAGGTCGCCACAAATACGGAAAGGTCGCCACAATTCCGGCAAGGTCGCCAGAAATCTGACAAGGTCGCCACAAATCCGGGATGGTCGCCACATCCCCGGCAAGGTCGCCATAAATCCTACAAGGTCGCCACAAATGCGTCAAGGTCGCCACATTTCAGGCAAGGTCGCCAGATTTCCGGCAAGATCCCCATAAATCCGGCAAGGTCGCCACAAATCCGACAAGGTCACCATAAATCCGGCAAGGTCACCACATTACCGGCAAGGTCGCCATAAATCCGGCAAGGTCGCCACAAATGCGGCAAGCTCGGCATATTCCCTGCAAGGTCGCCATAAATCTGGCAAGGTCCCCATATATCCGGCAATGTCGCCACAAATCCGGCAAGGTCGCCATAAATCCGGCAAGGTCGCCACAAATCCGGCAGAGTCGCCTAATTCCGGCAAGGTCGCCATAAATCCGGCACGGCCGCCACAAATCCGGCAAGGTCGCCATATTTCCGGCAAGGACGCATGAATCCGGCAAAGTCGGCACAAATCCGGCAAGGGAGCCATATTACCGACAAGGTCGCCATAAATCCGGCAAAGTCGCCGTAAATCCGGCAAGGTCGCCATATTTCCGGCAAGGTCGCCACAAATCCGGCAAGGTCGCTATTAATCCCGCAAGGTCGACACAAATCCTGCAAGGTCGCCACAAATCCGGCAGAGTCGCCTAATTCCGGCAAGGTCGCCATAAATCCGGCACGGCCGCCACAAATCCGGCAAGGTCGCCATAAATCCGGCAAGGTAGCCACAAATCCCGCAAGGTCGCCATAAATCAGGCAAGGTCGCCCTAAATCCGGCAAGGTCGCCACATTTGCGGCAAGGCCGCCTTAGTCCGGTAAGGTCGCCACAAATACGGAAAGGTCGCCACAATTCCGGCAAGGTCGCCAGAAATCTGACAAGGTCGCCACAAATCCGGGATGGTCGCCACATCCCCGGCAAGGTCGCCATAAATCCGACAAGGTCGCCACAAATCCATCAAGGTCGCACGTTACAGGCAAGGTCGCCAGATTTCCGGCAAGGTCGCCATAAATCCGGCAAGGTCGCCACAAATCCGACAAGGTCGCCATAAATCCGGCAAGGTCACCACATTTCCGGCAAGGTCGCCATAAATCCGGCAAGGTCGCCACAAATCCGGCAAGGTCGCCACATTCCCGGCAAGGTCGCCATATATCCGGCAAGGGCGCCATAAATCCGGCAAGGTCGCCACAAATCCGGCAAGGTCGCCACATTTGCGGCAAGGCCGCCTTAATCCGGTAACGTCGCCACAAATACGAAAAGTTCGCCACAATCCCGGCAAGGTCGCCATATATCCGGCAAGGTCGCCATGAATCCGGCAAAGTCGCCACAAATCCGGCAAGGGAGCCATATTACCGGCAAGGTCGCCATAAATCCGGCAAGGTCGTCAAAAATCCGGCAAGGTCGCCATAATTCCGGCAAGGTCGCCACAAATCCGGCAAGGTCGCTATAAATCCCGCAAGATCGCCACAAATCCGGCAAGGTCGCCATATATCCGGCAAGGTTGCCATAAATCCGGCAAGGTAGCCACACATCCTGCAAGGTCGCCATAAATCAGGCAAGGTCGCCACAAATCCGGCAACGTCGCCACATTTGCGGCAAGGCCGCCTTAATCCGGTAAGGTCGCCACAAATACGGAAAGGTCGCCACAATTCCGGCAAGGTCGCCAGAAATCTGACAAGGTCGCCACAAATCCGAGATGGTCGCCACATCCCCGGCAAGGTCGCCATAAATCCGACAAGGTCGCCACAAATCCGTCAAGCTCGCCACATTTCAGGCAAGGTCGCCAGATTTCCGCAAAGGTCGCCATAAATCCGGCAAGGTCGCCACAAATCCGACAAGGTCGCCATATTTCCGGCAAGGTCGCCATAAATCCCGCAAGGTCGCCACATATCCGGCAAGGTCGCCATATTTCCGGCAAGGACGCCATGAACCCGGCAAAGTCGCCACAAATCCGGCAAGGGAACCATATTACCGGCAAGGTCGCCATAAATCCGGCAAGGTCGCCGAAAATCCAGCAAGGTTGCCATATTTCCGGCAACGTCGCCACAAATCCGGCAAGGTCGCTATAAATCCCGCAAGGTCGCCACAAATCCGGCAAGGTCGCCATATTTCCGGCAAGGTCGCCATAAATCCGGCAAGGTAGCCACAAATCCCGCAAGGTCGCCATAAATCAGGCAAGGTCGCCCTAAATCCGGCAAGGTCGCCACATTTGCGGCAAGGCCGCCTTAGTCCGGTAAGGTCGCCACAAATACGGAAAGGTCGCCACAATTCCGGCAAGGTCGCCAGAAATCTGACAAGGTCGCCACAAATCCGGGATGGTCGCCACATCCCCGGCAAGGTCGCCATAAATCCGACAAGGTCGCCACAAATCCATCAAGGTCGCACGTTACAGGCAAGGTCGCCAGATTTCCGGCAAGGTCGCCATAAATCCGGCAAGGTCGCCACAAATCCGACAAGGTCGCCATAAATCCGGCAAGGTCACCACATTTCCGGCAAGGTCGCCATAAATCCGGCAAGGTCGCCACAAATCCGGCAAGGTCGCCACATTCCCGGCAAGGTCGCCATATATCCGGCAAGGGCGCCATAAATCCGGCAAGGTCGCCACAAATCCGGCAAGGTCGCCACATTTGCGGCAAGGCCGCCTTAATCCGGTAACGTCGCCACAAATACGAAAAGTTCGCCACAATCCCGGCAAGGTCGCCATATATCCGGCAAGGTCGCCATGAATCCGGCAAAGTCGCCACAAATCCGGCAAGGGAGCCATATTACCGGCAAGGTCGCCATAAATCCGGCAAGGTCGTCAAAAATCCGGCAAGGTCGCCATAATTCCGGCAAGGTCGCCACAAATCCGGCAAGGTCGCTATAAATCCCGCAAGATCGCCACAAATCCGGCAAGGTCGCCATATATCCGGCAAGGTTGCCATAAATCCGGCAAGGTAGCCACACATCCTGCAAGGTCGCCATAAATCAGGCAAGGTCGCCACAAATCCGGCAACGTCGCCACATTTGCGGCAAGGCCGCCTTAATCCGGTAAGGTCGCCACAAATACGGAAAGGTCGCCACAATTCCGGCAAGGTCGCCAGAAATCTGACAAGGTCGCCACAAATCCGAGATGGTCGCCACATCCCCGGCAAGGTCGCCATAAATCCGACAAGGTCGCCACAAATCCGTCAAGCTCGCCACATTTCAGGCAAGGTCGCCAGATTTCCGCAAAGGTCGCCATAAATCCGGCAAGGTCGCCACAAATCCGACAAGGTCGCCATATTTCCGGCAAGGTCGCCATAAATCCCGCAAGGTCGCCACATATCCGGCAAGGTCGCCATATTTCCGGCAAGGACGCCATGAACCCGGCAAAGTCGCCACAAATCCGGCAAGGGAACCATATTACCGGCAAGGTCGCCATAAATCCGGCAAGGTCGCCGAAAATCCAGCAAGGTTGCCATATTTCCGGCAACGTCGCCACAAATCCGGCAAGGTCGCTATAAATCCCGCAAGGTCGCCACAAATCCGGCAAGGTCGCCATATTTCCGGCAAGGTCGCCATAAATCCGGCAAGGTAGCCACAAATCCCGCAAGGTCGCCATAAATCAGGCAAGGTCGCCACAAATCCGGCAAGGTCGCCACATTTGCGGCAAGGCCGCCTTAATCCGGTAAGGTCGCCACAAATACGGAAAGGTCGCCACAATTCCGGCAAGGTCGCCAAAAATCTGACAAGGTCGCCACAAATCCGGGATGTTCGCCACATCCCCGGCAAGGTCGCCATAAATCCGACAAGGTCGCCACAAATCCGTCATGGTCGCACATTACAGGCAAGGTCGCCAGATTTCCGGCAAGGTCGCCATAAATCCGGCAAGGTCGCCACAAATCCGACAAGGTCGCCATAAATCCGGCAAGGTCACCACATTTCAGGCAAGGTCGCCATAAATCCGGCAAGGTCGCCACAAATCCGGCAAGGTCGCCACATTACCGGCAAGGTCGCCATATATCCGGCAAGGTCGCCATAAATCCCGCAAGGTGGCCACATATCCGGCAAGGTCGCCATATTTCCGGCAAGGACGCCATGAATCCGGCAAATTCGCCACATATCCGGCAAGGGAGCCACATTACCGACAAGGTCGCCATAAATCCGGCAAGGTCGCCGAAAATCCGGCAAGGTCGCCATATTTCCGGCAAGGTCGCCACAAATCCGGCAAGGTCGCTATAAATCCCGCAAGGTCGCCACAAATCTGGCAAGGTCGCCATATTTCCGGCAAGGTCGCCATAAATCCGGCAAGGTAGCCACAAATCCCGCAAGGTCGCCATAAATCAGGCAAGGTCGCCACAAATCCGGCAAGGTCGCCACATTTGCGGCAAGGCCACCTTAATCCGGTAAGGTCGCCTCAAATACGGAAAGGTCGCCACAATTCCTGCAAGGTCGCCAGTTTTCTGACAAGGTCGCCACAAATCCGGGATGGTCGCCACATCCCCGGCAAGGTCGCCATAAATCCGACAAGGTCGCCACAAATCCGTCAAGGTCGCCAAATTTCAGGCAAGGTCGCCAGATTTCCGGCAAGGTCGCCATAAATCCGGGAAGGTCGCCACAAATCCGACAAGGTCGCCATAAATCCGGCAAGGTCACCACATTTCCGGCAAGGTCGCCATAAATCCGGCAAGGTCGCCACAAATCCGGCAAGGTCGCCACATTCCCGGCAAGGTCGCCATAAATCTGACAAAGGTCGCCACAAATCCGGAAAGGTCGCCACATTTACGGCAAGGTCGCCATATTTCCGGCAAGGTCGCCATAAATCTGGCAAGGTAGCACAAATGCGGCAAGGTCGACATATTTCCGGCAAGGTCGCCATAAATCAGGCAAAGTCGGCACAAATGCGGCAAGCTCGGCATATTTCCGGCACGGCCGCCACAAATCCGGCAAGGTCGCCACATTTCCGGCAAGGTCCCAACAAATCTGCGAAGGTCGCCACAAATCCGACAAGGTCGACATATTTCCGGCAAGGTCGCCATAAATCCCGCAAGGTCGCCACATATCCGGCAAGGTCGCCATATTTCCGGCAAGGACGCCATGAATCCGGCAAAGTCGCCACAAATCCGGCAAGGGAGCCATATTACCGGCAAGGTCGCCATAAATCCGGCAAGGTCCCTAAAAATCCGGCAAGGTCGCCATATTTCCGGCAAGGTCGCCATATTTCCGGCAAGATCGCCATAAATCCGGCAAGGTCGCCACAAATCCGGCAAGGTGGCGACAAATCCGGCAAGGTCGCCACATTTCAATCAAGGTAGCCATAAATTCGGCAAGGTCGAGTCAAATCCGGCAAGGTCGGCACATTCCCGGCAAGGTCGCCATAGATCCGGCAAGGTCGCCACAAATCCAGCAAGGTCGCAAAATTCAGGCAAGGTCGCCACAAATCCAGCAAGGTCGCAAAATTCAGGCAAGGTCGCCATAAATCCGGCATCGTCGCCACAAATCCGGCAAGCTAACCACATTTCCGGCAAGGTCGCCATGAACCCGGTAAGGTCGCCACAAGTCCGGCAAGGTCGCCACATTGCCGGAAAGGTCGCCATAAATCCGGCAAGGTCGCCACAAATCCCACAAGGTCGCCATACATCCGGCAAGGTCGCCACAAATACGGCATCGTCGCCACAAATCCAGCAAGGTCACCACATTTCCGGCAAGGGCGCTATGAATCCGGTAAGGTCGCCACAAGTCCGGCAAGGTCGCCACATTGCCGGAAAGGTCGGCATAAATCCGGCAAGGTCGCCACAAATCCCACAAGGTCGCCATAAATCCGGCAAGGTCGCCACAAAGACGGCAAGGTCGCCACATCCCCGGCAAGGTCGCCTTCAATCCGGCAAGGTCGCCATAAATCCGGCAAGGTAGCCACAAATCCCGCAAGGTCGCCATAAATCAGGCAAGGTCGGCACAAATCCGGCAAGGTCGCCACATCTGCGGCAAGGTCGCCTTAATCCGGTACGGTCGCCACAAATACGGAAAGGTCGCCACAATTACGGCAAGGTCGCCAGAAATCTGACAAGGTCGCCACAAATCCGGGATGGTCGCCACATCCCCGGCAAGGTCGCCATAAATCCGACAAGGTCGCATCAAATCCGTCAAGGTCGCCACATTTCAGGCAAGGTCGCCAGATTTCCGGCAAGATCGCCATAAATCCGGCAAGGTCGCCATAAATCCGGCAAGGTGACTACATTTCCGGCAACGACGCCATAAATCCGGAAAGGTCGCCACTAATCCGGCAAGGTCGCCACATTCCCGGCAAGGTCGCCATAAAGCCGGCAAGGTCGCCACAAATCCGGCAAGGTCGCCATATTTCCGGCAAGGTCGCCATAAATCCGGCAAGGTCGCCACAAATCCGGCAAGGTGGCGACAAATCCGGCAAGGTCGCCACATTTCAATCAAAGTAGCCATAAATTCGGCATGGTCGCGATAAAATCCGGCAAGGTCGGCACATTTCCAGCAAGGTTGCCATAGATCAGGCAAGGTCGACTCAAATCCAGCAAGGTCGCAAAATTCCGGCAAGGTCGCCATAAATCCGGCATCGTCGCCACAAATCCGTCAAGGTCACCACATTTCCGGCAAGGTCGCCATGAATCCGGTAAGGTCGCCACAAGTCCGGCAAGGTCGCCACATTGCCGGAAAGGTCGCCATGAATCCGGCAAGGTCGCCACAAATCCCACAAGGTCGCCATAAATCCGGCAAGTTCGCCACAAATCCGTCAAGGTCGCCACATTTCCAGCAACGTCGCAATAAATCCGCCAAGGTCGTCACAAATCCGACAAGGTCGCCAGAAATGCGGCAAGGTCGCCACATTTCCGGCAAGGACGCCATTAATCCGGCAAAGTCGCCACAAATCCGGCAAGGTCGCCACATTTCCGGCAAGGTCGCCATAAATCCGGCAAGGTCGGCACAAATCCGGCAAGGTCGCCACATTCCCGGCAAGGTCGCCATATTTCCGGCAAGGTCGCCATAAATCCGGCAATGTCGCCACAGATGCGGCAAAGGTCGCCATATTTCCGGCAAAGTCGCCATTAATCCGGCAAGGTCGCCACAAATGCGGCAAGGTCGACATATTTCCGGCAAGGCCGCCATAAATTCGGCAAGGTCGCCATAAATCCGGCAAGGTCGCCACAAATCCGGCAAGGTCGCCACAAAACCGGCACGGTCGTCATAAATCCATCAAAGTCGCCACAAATCCGGCAGAGTCGCCTATTTCCGGCAAGGTCGCCATAAATCCGGCAAGGCCGCAACAAATCCGGCAAGGTCGCCACATTTCTGGCAAGGTCGCAATAAATCTGGCAAAGTCGCCACAAATCCGACAAGGTCGCCATATTTCCGGAATGGTCGCCATAAATCCGGCAAGGTCGCCATAAATCAGGCAATGCCGCAATAAATCCGGCAAATTCGCCACAAATCCGACAAGATCGCCATGTTTCCGTCAAGGTCGCCATATTTCCGGCATGGTCGCCATGAATCCGGCAAGGTCGCCATATTTCCGGCACGATCGCCATAAATACGGCAAGGTCGCCACAGGGCTCTGGGCTCCATTCTTGGACCCATTTTGTTCAACATTTATATGCTCCCCCTAGCTCAGATCATAGAGCATTTTTAACATATCTTACCACACTTATGCCGATGACACACAACTATATATCGCAGTGTCACCACATGACCATAGTCCCCTACACGCACTGAGCCAATTTGTCAAACATATCAATGAGTGGATGAACCAGAACTTCCTCCAGCTGAATGTAAATAAGACAGAAATTATTGTCTTTGGTCCCAAAAAACAAGGCTAGAGATGAGTGCTCAACTCGACTCAATTGCACAGAAAACCACAGACAAAGCGAGAAACCTTGGTGTAGTTATGGACTCGGATTTGAATTTTAACAGCCATATAAAGACCATTACCAGATCTGCCTATTAGCATCTAAAGAATATTGCAAGAATCAATGGATTTCTGTCCAAAGAAGACACTGAAACACGTGTTCATGCATATATTTTTAGTAGGTCAGATTATTGTAATGGCATCTTTACAGGTCTCAATAAAAAATAAATTAAACAACTGCAGCTGATCCAAAATGCCGCTGCCAGTCTTGACCAACACCAAGAAAATGGACCACATTACACCTGTCCTTAAATCTTTGCACTGGCTCCCTGTGTGTAAGAGGTTAGATTTTAAAATTATGTTACTGACCTACAAGGCACTGAATGGTCTAGGTCCAAAATACATCTCTGACCTACTTGCTGTATATGAGGCGCCTAGACTCCTCAGGTCTTCAGGGACAGGTTTACTCTGTGTTCCCAGGGTCAGAACTAAAAAGGCTGAAGCAGCATTCGGTTTTTATGCTCCACACCTGTGGAACAAGCTCCCTGAACACCTGAGGTGTGCACAGACTGTAAGCGCATTTAAACCAGGCCTTAAAACACTGTTGTTTACTATAGCTTTTCCATAACCTGACATGCAGGTAACCTTAACTGTCTAATTGTAACCCTTCTGTGTGATTTTAAAAATTGTTTTATTGCTTCATTGACGTTGTTTTTATTATTCATACAGTTGTCGTATTGCTTATTTTCCAATTTTTATTTATTAACTATTTTATTTTTTCTTTCCTGTAAAGCACCTTGAATTGCTGTTTGCACGAATGGTGCTATACAAATAAATCTGCCTTTCCTTGCCTTGCCTTGCCAGAAATCCGGCAAGGTCGCCATATTTCCGGCACGGTCGCCAGAAATCCGGCCAGGTCGCCACAAATCCGGCAAGGTCGCCATATTTCCGGCAATGTCGCCATAAATCCCGCAAGGTCGCCACATATCCGGGAAGGTCGACATATTTCCGGCAAGGTCGCCATAAATCCGGCAAGGTCGCCACAAATACGGCAATATTCGCCACATCCGCGGCAAGGTCGCCATAAATCCGGCAAGGTAGCCATAAATCTGGCAAGGTCGCCACAAATCCGACAAGGTCGCCATATTTCCGGCAAGGTCGCCATATTTCCGGCAAGGTCGCCATAAATCCGGCAAGGTCGCCATATTTCCGGCACGATCGCCATAAATACGGCAAGGTCGCCACAGGGCTCAGGGCTCCATTCTTGGACCCATTTTGTTCAACATTTATATGCTCCCCCTAGCTCAGATCATAGAGCATTTTAACATATCTTACCACACTTATTCCGATGACACACAACTATATATCGCAGTCACCACATGACCATAGTCCCCTACACGCACTGAGCCAATGTGTCAAACATATCAATGAGTGGATGAATCAGAACTTCCTCCAGCTGAATGCAAATAAGACAGAAATTATTGTCTTTGGTCCCCAAAAACAAGGCTAGGGGTGAGTGCTCAACTCGACTCAATTGCACAGAAAACCACAGACAAAGCCAGAAACCTTGGTGTAGTTATGCTCGGATTTGAATTTTAACAGCCATATAAAGACCATTACCAGATCTGCCTATTAGCATCTAAAGAATATTGCAAGAATCAAGGGATTTCTGTCCAAAGAAGACACTGAAAAACTTGTTCATGCATATATTTTTAGTAGGTTAGATTATTGTAATGGCATCTTTACAGGTCTCAATAAAAAATCTATTAAACAACTGCAGCAGATCCAAAATGCCGCTGCCAGTCCTGACCAACACCAAGAAAATGGATCACATTACACCTGTCCTTAAATCTTTGCACTGGCTCCCTGTGTGTAAGATGATGAATTTTAAAATTATGTTACTGACCTACAAGGCACTGAATGGTCTAGGTCCAAAATACATCTCTGACCTACTTGCTGTATATGAGGCGCCTAGACTCCTCAGGTCTTCAGGGACAGGTTTACTCTGTGTTCCCAGGGTCAGAACTAAAAAGGCTGAAGCAGCATTCGGTTTTTATGCTCCACACCTGTGGAACAAGCTCCCTGAACACCTGAGGTGTGCACAGACTGTAAGCGCATTTAAACCAGGCCTTAAAACACTGTTGTTTACTATAGCTTTTCCATAACCTGACATGCAGGTAACCTTAACTGTCTAATTGTAACCCTTCTATGTGATTTTAAAAATTGTTTTATTGCTTCATTGACGTTGTTTTTATTATTCATACAGTTGTCGTATTGCTTATTTTCCAATTTTTATTTATTAACTATTTTATTTTTTCTTTCCTGTAAAGCACCTTGAATTGCTGTTTGCACGAATGGTGCTATACAAATAATTCTGCCTTGCCTTGCCACAAATCCGGCAAGGTCGCCATATTTCCGGCACGGTCGCCATAAATCCGGCCAGGTCGCCACAAATCCGGCAAGGTCGCCATATTTCCGGCAATGTCGCCATAAATCCCGCAAGGTCGCCACATATCCGGCAAGGTCGCCATATTTCCGGCAAGGTCGCCATAAATCCGGCAAGGTCGCCACAAATCCGGCAATATTCGCCACATCCGCGGCAAGGTCGCCATAAATCCGGCAAGGTCGCCATAAATCCGGCAAGGCCGCCACAAATCCGGCAAAGTCGCCACATTTCTGGCAAGGCCGCCACAAATCCGACAAGGTCGCCATAAATCCGGCAATGTCGCCACAAATCCGGCAATATTCGCCACATCCCCGGCAAGGTCGCCATAAATCCGGCAAGGTCGCCACAAATCGGGCAAGGTCGCCACATTTCCGGCAAGGACGCCACATTTCCGGCAAGGTCGCAATAAATCTGGCAAGGTCGCCACAAATCCGGCAAGGTCGCCACATTTCCGGCAAGGTCGCCATTAATCCGGCAAGGTCGCCACAAACCCGGCAAGGTCGCCGCATTTCCGGCAAGGTCGCCATTATTCCGGGAAGGTCGCCATAGATCCGGCAAGGTCGCCACATTCCCGGCAAGGCCGCCATAAATCCGGCAAGGTCGCCACATTTCCGGCAAGGTTGCCATAAATCCGGCAAGGTCGCCACAAATCGGGCAAGGACGCCACATTTCCGGCAAAGACGCCACATTTCCGGCAAGGTCGCAATAAATCTGGCAAGGTCGCCACAAATCCGGCAAGGTCGCCACATTTCCGGCAAGTTGGCCATTAATCCGGCAAGGTCGCCACAAACCCGGCAAGGTCGCCGCATTTCCGGCAAGGTCGCCATTATTCCGGGAAGGTCGCCATAGATCCGGCAAGGTCGCCACATTCCCGGCAAGGCCGCCATAAATCCGGCAAGGTCGCCACTAATCCGGCAAGGTCGCCACATTTCCGGCAAGGTCGCCATAAATCGGCAAGGTCGGCACAAATTCGGCAAGGTCGCCATTAATCCGGCAAGGCCGCCACAAATCCGGCAAGGACGCCACATTTCCGGCAAGGTCGCTTTAAATCTGGCAAGGTCGCCACAAATCCGACAAGGTCGCCATATTTCCTGCAAGGTCGCAATAACTCCCGAAAGGTCGCCACAAATCTGGCAAGGTCGCCACATTTCCGGCAAGGTCACCATATTTCCGGCAAGGTCTCCATAAATCCGTCAAGTTCGCCACAAATACGGCAAGGTCGACATATTTCCGGCAAGGTCGCAATAAATCCTGCAAGGTCGCCACAAAAGCTGCAAGGTCGACATATTTCCGGCACGGTCGCCATAAATCCGGCTAGGTCGCCAAAAATCCGGCAAGGTCGCCATATTTCCGGCAATGTCGCCATAAATCCCGCAAGGCCGCCACAAATCCGGCAAGGTCGCCTTAAATCCGGCAAGGTCGCCACAAATCCGGCAATATTCGCCACATCCCCGGCAAGGTCGCCATAAATCCGGCAAGGTCGCCACTAATCCGGCAAGGAGGCCACATTTCCGGCAAGGTCGCATTAAATCTGGCAAGATCGCCACAAATCCGACAAGGTCGCCATAATTCCGGCAAGGTCGCCATAACTCCCGCAAGGTCGCCACAAATCCGGCAAGGTCGCCATATTTCCGGCAAGGTCGCCATAAATCCGGCAAGGTCGCCACTAATCCGGCAAGGTCACCATATTTCCGGCAAGGTCGCCACAGATACGGCAAGGTCGACATATTTCCGGGAAGATCGCCATAATTCCGGCAAGGCAGCCACAAATCCGGCAAGGTCGCCATATTTCCGGCATGGTCGCCATAATTCCGGCAAGATGGCCACAAATGAGGGAAGGTCGCCATATTTCCGGCAATGTCGCCATAAATCCGGAAGGTGGCCTCAAATCCGGCTAGGTCGCCATATTTCTGGCGTGGTCGCCTTAATCCGACAAGGTGGCCTCAAATCCGGCAAGGTCGCCACATTCCCGGCAATGGCGCCATAAATCCGGCAAAGTCGCCACAAATGCGCAAGGTCGACATATTTCCGGCAAGGTCGCCACAAATCCGGCAAGGTCACCACATTTCCGGCAAGATCGCCACAAATCCGGCAAGGTCGCCAAAAATCCGGCAAGGTCGCTATATTTCCGACAAGGTCGCCATAAATGCGGCAAGTTTACGTCAAATCCGGCAAGGTCGCCACATTTCCGACAAGGTCGCCATAGATCCGGCAAGGTCGCCACAAATCCGGCAAGGTCGCAAAATTTCGGCAATGTCGCCATACATCCGGCATCGTCGCCACAAATCCGGCATGGTCGCCACATTTCCGGCAAGGTCGCCATTAATCAGGCAAGGTCGCCACAAACCCCGCAAGGTCGCCACATTTCCGGCAAGGTCGCCATTAATCAGGCAAGGTCGCCACAAACCCCGCAAGGTCGCCATAAATCCGGCAAGGTCGCCTCAAATCCGGCAAGATCGCCATATTTCCGGTAAGGTCGCCACAGATACGGCAAGGTCGCCATATTTTCGGCAAGATCGCCATAATTCCGGCAAGGTCGCCACAAATCCGGCAAGGTCCCCATATTTCCGGCATGGTCGCCATAAATCCGGAAGGTGGCCTCAAATCCGGCAAGGTCGCACAATCCCAGCAATGGCGCCATAAATCCGGCAAGGTAGCC
Organism: Malacoraja senta; assembly: GCA_038087875.1. Lineage (NCBI taxonomy): Eukaryota > Metazoa > Chordata > Chondrichthyes > Rajiformes > Rajidae > Malacoraja > Malacoraja senta. The sequence goes on from JAXLNO010005403.1 coordinate 175,683, forward strand.
ACAAAGCCGGCAAGGTCGCCACATTCCCGGCAAGGTCGCCATAAATCCGGCAAGGTCGTCACAAATCCGGCAAGGTCGCCACATTTCCGGCAAGGTCGCCATATTTCCAGCAAGGTCTCCATAAATCCGGCAAGGTCGCCACAGATGCGGCAAGGTCGACATCTTTCCGGCAAGGTCGCAATAAATCCTGCAAGGTCGCCACAAATGCGGCAAGATCGAGATATTTCCGGCAAGGTCGCTATTAATCCGGCAAGGTCGCAACAAATGCGGCAACGTCGCCATATTTCCGGCAAGGTCGCCACAGATACGGCAAGGTCGCCATATTTCCGGCAAGATCGCCATAATTCCGTCAACGTCGCCACAAATCCGGCAAGGTCCCCATATTTCCGGCATGGACGCCATAAATCCGGAAGGTGGCCTCAAATCCGGCAAGGTCGCCACAATCCCGGCAATGGCGCCATAAATCCAGCAAGGTAGCCACAAAGCCGGCAAGGTCGCCACATTCCCGGCAAGGTCGCCATAAATCCGGCAAGGTCGCCACAAATGCGGCAACGTCGCCATGTTTCCAGCAAGGTCGCCATAAATCCGGCAAAGTCGCCATAAATCCGGCAAGGTCGCCACAAATCCGGCAAGGTCACCACATTTCCGGCAAGATCGCCACAAATCCGGCAAGGTCGCCAAAAATCCGGGAAGGTCGCTATATTTCCGACAAGGTCGCCATAAATCCGGCAAGTTTACGTCAAATCCGGCAAGGTCGCCACATTTCCGACAAGGTCGCCATAGATCCGGCAAGGTCGCCACAAATCCGGCAAGGACGCAAAATTTCGGCAATGTCGCCATACATCCGGCATCGTCGCCACATATCCGGCATGGTCGCCACATTTCCGGCAAGGTCGCCATTAATCAGGCAAGGTCGCCATATTTCCGGCATGGTCGCCATAAATCCGGAAGTGGCCTCAAATCCGGCAAGGTCGCCACAATCCCGGCAATGGCGCCATAAATCCGGCAAGGTCGCCACAAACTCGGCAAGGTCGCCACTTTCCGGCAAGGTCGCCATAAATCCGGCAAGGTCGACACAAATCCGGCAAGGTCGCCACATTTCCGGCAAGGTCGCCATATTTCCAGCAAGGTCTCCATAAATCCGGCAAGGTCGTCACAAATGCGGCAAGGTCGACATCTTTCCGGCAAGGTCGCAATAAATCCTGCAAGGTCGCCACAAATGCGGGAAGGTCGACATATTTCCGGCAAAGTCGCCATAAATCCGGCAAGGTCGCCACAAATCCGGCAAGGTCCCCACATTTCCGGCAAGGTCGCCACAAATCCGGCAAGGTCGCCAAAAATCCGGCACGGTCGCTACATTCCCGGCAAGGTCGCCTTAAATCAGCAACGTCGGCACAAATCCGGCAAGGTCGCCACATTCCCGACAAGGTCGCCATCAATCCGGCAAGGTCGTCACATTTACGGTAAGGTCGCCATTATTCCGGGAAGGTCGCCATAGATCCGGCAAGGTCGCCACATTCCCGGCAAAGCCGCAATAAATCCGGCAAGGTCTCCACAAATCCGGCAAGGTCGCCACATTTCCGGCAAGGTCGCCTTAAATCAGCAACGTCGGCACAAATCCGGCAAGGTCGCCACATTCCCGACAAGGTCGCCATAAATCCGGCAAGGTCGCCACAAATCCGGCAAGGTCGCCACATTTCCGGCAAGGTCGCCATAAATCCGGCCAGGTCGCCACAAATCCGGCAAGGTCGCTACATTCCCGGCAAGTTCGCAATAAATCTGGCAAGGTCGCCACAAATCCGACAAGGTCGCCATATTTCCGGCAAGGTCGCCATAAATCCCGCAAGGTCGCCACAAATCCGGCAAGGTCGCCATATTTCCGGCAAGGTCGCCATAAATCCGGCAAGGTCGCCACAAATCCGGCAAGGTCGCCATAGTTCCGGCAAGGTCGCCACAGATACGGCAAGGTCGCCATATTTCCGGGAAGATCGCCATAATTCCGGCAAGGTCGCCACAAATCCGGCAAGGTCGCCATATTTCCGGCATGGTCGCCATAAATCCGGAAGTGGCCTCAAATCCGGCAAGGTAGCCACAATCCCGGCAATGGCGCCATAAATCCGGCAAGGTCGCCACAAACCCGGCAAGGTCGCCACATTTCCGGCAAGGTCGCCATAAATCCGGCAAGGACGCCACAAATCCGGCAAGGTCGCCATATTTCCGGCAAGGTCGCCATAAATCCGGCAAGGTCGCCACAAATCCGGCAAGGTCGCCATATTTCCGGCAAGGTCGCCACAGATACGGCAAGGTCGCCATATTTCCGGGAAGATCGCCATAATTCCGGCAAGGTCGCCACAAATCCGGCAAGGTCGCCATATTTCCGGCATGGTCGCCATAAATCCGGAAGTGGCCTCAAATCCGGCAAGGTCGCCACAATCCCGGCAATGGCGCCATAAATCCGGCAAGGTCGCCACATATCCGGCAAGGTCGCCACATTTCCGGCAAGGTCGCCATATTTCCAGCAAGGTCTCCATAAATCCGGCAAGGTCGCCACAAATGCGGCAAGGTCGACATCTTTCCGGCAAGGTCGCAATGAATCCTGCAAGGTCGCCACAAATGCGGGAAGGTCGACATTTTTCCGGCAAGGTCGCCATTAATCCGACAAGGTCGCCACACATGCGGCAACGTCGCCATATTTCCAGCAAGGTCGCCATAAATCCGGCAAGGTCGCCACATTTACGGTAAGGTCGCCATTATTCCGGGAAGGTCGCCATAGATCCGGCAATGTCGCCACATTCCCGGCAAAGCTGCAATAAATCCGGCAAGGTCGCCACAAATCCGGCAAGGTCGCCACATTTCCGGCAAGGTCGCCTTAAATCAGCAACGTCGGCACAAATCCGGCAAGGTCGCCACATTTCCGGCAAGGTCGCCATAAATCCGGCCAGGTCGCCACAAATCCGGCAAGGTCGCTACATTCCCGGCAAGTTCGCAATAAATCTGGCAAGGTCGCCACAAATCCGACAAGGTCGCCATATTTCCGGCAAGGTCGCCATAAATCCCGCAAGGTCGCCACAAATCCGGCAAGGTCGCCATATTTCCGGCAAGGTCGCCATAAATCCGGCAAGGTCGCCACAAATCCGGCAAGGTCGCCATATTTCCGGCAAGGTCGCCACAGATACGGCAAGGTCGCCATATTTCCGGGACGATCGCCATAATTCCGGCAAGGTCGCCACAAATCCGGCAAGGTCGCCATATTTCCGGCATGGTCGCCATAAATCCGGAAGTGGCCTCAAATCCGGCAAGGTCGCCACAATCCCGGCAATGGCGCCATAAATCCGGCAAGGTCGCCACAAACCCGGCAAGGTCGCCACATTTCCGGCAAAGTCGCCATAAATCCGGCAAGGTCGCCACAAATCCGGCAAGGTCGCCACATTTCCGGCAAGGTCGCCATATTTCCAGCAAGGTCTCCATAAATCCGGCAAGGTCGCCACAAATGCGGGAAGGTCGACATCTTTCCGGCAAGGTCGCAATAAATCCTGCAAGGTCGCCACAAATGCGGGAAGGTCGACATATTTCCGGCAAGGTCGCCATTAATCCGACAAGGTCGCCACAAATGCGGCAACGTCGCCATATTTCCAGCAAGGTCGCCATAAATCCGGCAAAGTCGCCATAAATCCGGCAAGGTCGCCACAAATCCGGCAAGGTCTCCACATTTCCGGCAAGGTCGCCACAAATCCGGCAAGGTCGCCAAAAATCCGGCACGGTCGCTATATTTCCGACAAGGTCGCCATAAATTCGGCAAGTTTGCGTCAAATCCGGCAAGGTCGCCATATATCCGGCAATGTCGCCATAAATCCCGCAAGGTGGCGTCAAATCCGGCAAGGTCGCCACATTTCCGACAAGGTCGCCATAGATCCGGCAAGGTCGCCACAAATCCGGCAAGGTCGCAACATTTCAGCAATGTCGCCATACATCCGTCATCGTCGCTACAAATCCGGCAAGGTCGCCACATTTCCGGCAAGGTCGCCATGAATCCGGCAAGGTCGCCACAAGTCCGGCAAGGTCGCCGTATTTCCGGCAAGGTCGCCATGAATCCGGCAAGGTCGCCACAAATCCCACAAGGTCGCCATAAATGCGGCAAGGTCGCCACAAATCCGACAAGGTCGCCATATTTGCGGCAAGGTCGCCATAAATCCGGCAAGGTCATCACAAATACGGCAAGGTCGCCACATTACCGGCAAGGTCGCCATAAATCCGGCAAGTACGTCACAAATCCGACAAGGTCGCCATAAATCCGGCAAGGTCGCCACATTTACGGCAAGGTCGCCATAAATCCGGCAAGGTCGCCACAAATCCGGCAAGGTCGCCACATTTCCGGCAAGGTCGCCATAAATCCGGCAAGGCCGCCACAAATCCGGCAAGGACGCCACATTTCCGGCAAGGTCGCAATAAATCTGGCAAGGTCGCCACAAATCCGACGAGGTCGCCATATTTCCAGCAATGTCGCCATAAATCCCGCAAGGACGCCACAAGTCCGGCAAGGTCGCCATATTACCGGCATGGTCGACATAATTCCGGCAAGGTGGCCACAAATCAAGGTAGGTCGCCATATTTCCGGCAACGACCTTGCCGGAAATGTGGCGACCTTGCCGGATTTGTGGCGACTTTGCCGGATTTATGGCGACCTTCCCGGCAATGTGGCGCCTTGCCGGATTTATGGCGACCTTCCCGGATTAATGGCGACCTTGCCAGAAATGTGGCGACCTTGCCGGATTTGTGGCGACCTTGCCGGATTTATGGCGACCTAGCCTGAAATGTGGCGACCTTGACGGATTTCTGGCGACCTTGCCGCATTTATGTCGACCTTGCCGCGGATGTGGCGACCTTGCCGCATTTGCGGCGACCTTGCCGGATTTATGGCGACCTTGCCGGAATTGTGGCTACCTAGCCGTAATTGTGGCGACCTTGCCGGATTTAAGGCGGCATTGCCGCAAATGTGGCGACCTTGACGGATTTGTGGCGACCTTGCCGTATTTATTGCGACCTTGCCGGATTTATGGCGACCTTGCCGGAAATATGCCGACCTTGCCGGATTTACAGGAAAGAAAAAAATAAAATAGTTAATAAATAAAAATTGGGAAATATGCAATACGGCAAATGTATGAATAATAAAACAACGTCAATGAAGCAATAAAACAATTTTAAAGATCACATAAAAGGGTTAAAATGAGACAGTTAAGGTTACCGCATGTCAGGTTATGGAAAAGCTATAGTAAACAACAGTGTTTTAAGGCCTGATTTAAATGCGCTTACAGTCTGTGCACACCTCAGGTGTTCAGGGAGCTTGTACCACAGGTGTGGAGCATAAAAACCGAATGCTGCTTCAGCCTTTTTAGTTCTGATCCTGGGAACACAGAATAAACCTGTCCCTGAAGACCTGAGGAGTCTAGGCGCCCCATATACAACAAGTAGGTCAGAGATGTATTTTGGACCTAGACCATTCAGTGCCTTGTAGGTCAGTAACATAATTTTAAAATCTATCCTCTTACACACAGGGAACCAGTGCAAAGATTTAAGGACAGGTGTAATGTGGTCCATTTTCTTGGTGTTGGTCAGGACTGGCAGCGGCATTTTGGATCAGCTGCAGTTGTTTAATTGATTTTTTATTGAGACCTGTAAAGATGCCATTACAATAATATAACCTACTAAAAATATATGCATGAACAAGTTTTTCAGTGTCTTCTTTGGACAGAAATCCCTTGATTCTTGCAATATTCTTTAGATGCTAATAGGCAGATCTGGTATTGGTCTTTATATGGCTGTTAAAATTCAAATCCGAGTCCATAAATACACCAAGGTTTCTGGCTTTGTCTGTGGTTTTCAGTGCAATTGAGTCGAGTTGAGCACTCACCTCTAGCCTTGTATTTTTGGGACCAAAGACAATAATTTCTGTCTTATTTGCATTCAGCTGGAAGAAGTTCTGGTTCATCCACTCATTGATATGTTTGACACATTGGCTCAGTTCGTGTAGGGGACTATGGTCATGTGGTGACACTGCGATATATAGTTGTGTGTCATCGGCATAAGTGTGGTAAGATATATTAAAATGCTCTATGATCTGAGCTAAGGGGGGCATATAAATGTTGAACAAAATGGGTCCAAGAATGGAGCCCTGAGCCCTGTGGCGACCTTGCCGTATTTATGGCGATCGTGCCGGAAATATGGCGACCTTGCCTGATTTATGGCGACCTTGCCGGAAATATGGCGACCGTGACGGAAATATGGCGATCTTGTCGGATTTGTGGCGAACTTGCCGGATTTATGGCGACATTGCCTGATTTATGGCGGCCTTGCCGGATTTATGGCGACCTTGCCGGAAATATGGCGACCTTGTCGGATTTGTGGCGACCTTGCCGGATTTATGGCGACCTTGCCGGAATAGGCGACTTTGCCGGATTTGTGGCGACTTTGCCGGCTTTATGGCGACCGTGCCGGATTTGTGGCGACCTTGCCGGATTTGTGGCGACCTTGCCGGATTTATGACGACCTTGCCGAATTTATGGCGACCTTGCCGGAAATATGTCGACCTTGCCGCATTTGTGGCGACCTTGCCGTATTTATGGCGACTTTGCCGGAAATATGGCGACCTTGCCGCATTTGTGGCGACATTGCCGGATTTATGGCGACCTTGCCGGAAATATGGCGACCTTGCCGGTAATGTGGCGCCCTTGCTGGATTTGTCCCGACCTTGCCGGATTTATGGCGACCTTGCCGGAAATGTGGCGACCTTGCCGGATTTGTGGCGACCTTGCCGGATTAATGGCGTCCTTGCCGTAAATATGGCGACCTTGTCGGATTTCTGGCGACCTTGTCGGGTTTGTGACGACCTTGCCGGATATATTGCGACATTGCAGGGAATGCGGCGACCTTGCCTGAAATGTGGCGACCTTGACGGATTTGTGGCGAACTTGCCGGCTTTATGGCGACCTTGCCGGGGATGTGGCGACCTTGCCGCATTTGTGGCGGCCTTGCCGGATATATGGCGACCTTGTGGGATTTGTGGCGCCTTGCCGGATTTATGGCGACCTTGCCGGGAATATGGCGAACTTGCCGCATTTGTGGCGACCTTGCCGGATTTATGGCGACCTTGCCAGAAGTATGCCGACCTTGCCGCATTTGTGCCGACTTTGCCTGATTTATGGCGACCTTGCCGGATTTATGGCGACCTTGCCGGCAATGTGGCGACCTAGCCGGACTTGTGGCGACCTTGCCGGATTCATGGCGACCTTGCCGGAAATGTGGTGACCTTGCCGGATTTATGGCGACGATGCCGGATTTATGGCGACCTTGCCGGAATGTTGCGACCTTGCTGGATTTGTGGCGACCTTGCCGAATTTATGGCTACCTTGATTGAAATGTGGCGACCTTGCCGGATTTGTGGCGAACTTGCCGGATTTATGGCGTCCTTGCCGGAAATGTGGCGACCTTGCCGGATTAATGGCGACCTTGTCGGATTTGTGACGACCTTGCCGGATTTATGGCGACGTTGTCGGAAATGCGGCGACCTTGCCTGAAATGTGGCGAACTTGACGGATTTGTGGCGACCTTGCCGGATTTATGGCGACCTTGCCGGGGATGTGGCGACCTTGCCGTATTTGTGGCGACCTTGCAGGATTTATGGAGACCTTGCCGCAAATGTGGTGACCTTGCCGGATTTGTGGCGACTTTGCCGAATTTATGGCTACCTTGATTGAAATGTGGCGACCTTGCCGGATTTGTCGCCACCTTGCCGGATTTGTGGCGACCTTGCCGGATTTATGGCGACCTTGCCGGAAATATGGCGACATTGCCAGATATGTGGCGACCTTGCCGGAAATATGGCGACCTTGCCGGATTTTTTGCGACCTTGACGGATTTATGGCGACCTTGCCGGAAATATGGCGACCTTGTCGGATTTGTGGCGACCTTGGCCGATTTGTTGCGACCTTGCCGGAAATGTGGCGACCTTGCCGGATTTGTGGCGACCGTGCCGGATTTATGGCGACCTTGCCGGATTTATGGCGACCTTGCTGGAAATATGGCGACCTTGCCGGATTTGTAGCGGCCTAGCCGTATTTATGGCGACCGTGCCGGAAATATGGCGACCTTGCCGGATTTGAGGCAACCTTGCCGGAAATATGGCGACCTTGCCGGATTTTTGGCGTCCAAGCCGTTTTTATGGCGACCGTGCCGGAAATACGGCGATCTTGCCGGATTTATGGCGACGTTGCGTATTTATGGCGATCTTGCCGGATTTATGGCGACCTTGCCGGAAATATGGCGACCTCGCCGGAATTATGGCGACCTTGCCGGATTTATGGCGACCTTGCCGGAAATCTGGCGACCTTGCCTGAAATGTGGCGACCTTGACCGGTTTGTGGCGACCTTGCCGGATTAATGGCGACCTCGCCGGAAATGTAGCGACCATGCCGGATTTGACGCGACCTTGCCGAATTTATGGCTACCTTGATTTAAATGTGGCGAACTTCCCGGATTTGTGGCGACCATTGCCGGATTTATGGCGACCTTGCTGGAAATATGGCGACCTTGCCGGATTTGTGGCGACCTAGCCGTATTTATGGCGACCGTGCCGGAAATAAGGCGACCTTGCCGAATTTGAGGCAACCTTGCCGAAAATATGGCGACCTTGCGTGATTTATGGTGTCCCAGCCGGTTTTATGGTGACCGTGCCGGAAATACGGCGACCTTGCCTGATTTATGGCGACGTTGCGGATTTATGCCGATCTTGCCGGATTTATGGTGACCTTGCCGGAAATATAGCGACCTCGCCGGAATTATGGCCAGCTTGCCGGATTTATGGCGACCTCGCCGGATTTATGGCGACCTTGCCGGAAATATGGCGACCTTGCCGGATTTATGGCGACCTTGCCGGATTTATGGCGACCTTGCCGTGAATATTGCGACCTCTCCGGGTTTATGGCGACCTTACCGGATGTATGGCGATCTTGCCGGAAATATGGCGACCTCTCCGGATTTATGGCGACCTTGTGGGATTTGTGGCGACCTTGCCGGAAATATGGCGACCTCGCCTTATTTAAAGCGACCGTCCCGGTTTGCGGCGACGTTGCCGGATTTATGGCGACCTTGCCGGATTTGAGGCCACCTTGCCGGATTTACGTCGACCTCGCCGGAAATATGGCGATCTAGCCGGATTTGAGGCCACCTTGCCGGATTTATGGCAACATTGCAGGAAATATGGCGACCTTCCCTGATTTGTTGCGACGTTGCCGGAATTCTGGCGACCATGCCGGGAATATGGCGACCTTGCCGGATTTGTGGCGACCTTGCCGGAATTATGGCGATGTTGTCGGAAATATGGCGCCCTTGCCGGATTTGTGGCGACCTTGACGGAAATATGGAGACCTTGCCGGAGTTGTGGCGCCCTTGCTGGATTTATGGCGACCTTGACGGAAATATGGCGACCTTGCCGGGTTTGTGGCGACCTTGCGGGATTTATGGCGACCTTGCGGGATTTGTGGCGGCTTTGCCGGATTCATGGCGAACTTGCCGGAAATAGGCGACTGCCGGATTTGTGGCGACCTTCCCTGATTTGTGGCGACCTTGCCGGATTTATGGCGACCTTGCCGGATTTATGGCGACCTTGCCGGAAATATGGCGACCTTGCCGCATTTGTGGCGACCTTGCCGGATTTATGGCGACCTTGCCGGAAATATGGCGACCTTGCCGCATTTGTGGCGACCTTGCCGGATTTATGGAGACCTTGCCGGAAATATGCCGACTTTGCCGCATTTGTGCCGACCTTGCCGGATTATGGCGACCTTGCCGGAAATATGTCGACCTTACCGCATTTGTGGCTTCCTTGCCGGATTTATTGCTACCTTGCCGGAAATATGTGGACCTTGCCGCATTTGTGGCGACCTTGCCTGATTTATGGCGACCTTGCCGGAAATATGGCGACCTTGCCGCATTTGTGGCGACATTGGCGGATTTGTGGCGACCTTGCCGGATTTATGGCGACCTTGCCGGGAAAGTGGCGATCTTGCCGGATTTGAGGCCACCTTGCCGGATTATAGCGACCTCGCCGGAAATATGGCGACCTAGCCGGATTTGAGGCCACCTTGCCGGATTTATGGCGACATTGCCGGAAATATAGCGACCTCGCCGGAATTATGGCCAGCTTGCCGGATTTATGGCGACCTCGCCGGATTTATGGCGACCTTCCCGGAAATATGGCGACCTTGCCGGATTTATGGCGACCTTGCCGGATTTATGGCGACCTTGCCGTGAATATTGCGACCTCTCTGGGTTTATGGCGACCTTACCGGATGTATGGCGATCTTGCCGGAAATATGGCGACCTCTCCGGATTTATGGCGACCTTGTGGGATTTGTGGCGACCTTGCCGGAAATATGGCGAGCTCGCCTTATTTAAAGCGACCGTCCCGGTTTGCGGCGACCTTGCCGGATTTATGGCGACCTTGCCGGATTTGAGGCCACCTTGCCGGATTTACGTCGACCTCGCCGGAAATATGGCGATCTAGCCGGATTTGAGGCCACCTTGCCGGATTTATGGCAACATTGCCGGAAATATGGCGACCTTCCCTGATTTGTTGCGACGTTGCCGGAATTCTGGCGACCATGCCGGGAATATGGCGACCTTGCCGGATTTGTGGCGACCTTGCCGGAATTATGGCGATGTTGTCGGAAATATGGCGCCCTTGCCGGATTTGTGGCGACCTTGACGGAAATATGGAGACCTTGCCGGAGTTGTGGCGCCCTTGCTGGATTTATGGCGACCTTGACGGAAATATGGCGACCTTGCCGGGTTTGTGGCGACCTTGCGGGATTTATGGCGACCTTGCGGGATTTGTGGCGGCCTTGCCGGATTCATGGCGAACTTGCCGGAAATAGGCGACTGCCGGATTTGTGGCGACCTTCCCTGATTTGTGGCGACCTTGCCGGATTTATGGCGACCTTGCCGGATTTATGGCGACCTTGCCGGAAATATGGCGACCTTGCCGCATTTGTGGCGACCTTGCCGGATTTATGGCGACCTTGCCGGAAATATGGCGACCTTGCCGCATTTGTGGCGACCTTGCCGGATTTATGGAGACCTTGCCGGAAATATGCCGACTTTGCCGCATTTGTGCCGACCTTGCCGGATTATGGCGACCTTGCCGGAAATATGTCGACCTTACCGCATTTGTGGCTTCCTTGCCGGATTTATTGCTACCTTGCCGGAAATATGTGGACCTTGCCGCATTTGTGGCGACCTTGCCTGATTTATGGCGACCTTGCCGGAAATATGGCGACCTTGCCGCATTTGTGGCGACATTGGCGGATTTGTGGCGACCTTGCCGGATTTATGGCGACCTTGCCGGGAAAGTGGCGATCTTGCCGGATTTGAGGCCACCTTGCCGGATTATAGCGACCTCGCCGGAAATATGGCGACCTAGCCGGATTTGAGGCCACCTTGCCGGATTTATGGCGACATTGCCGGAAATATAGCGACCTCGCCGGAATTATGGCCAGCTTGCCGGATTTATGGCGACCTCGCCGGATTTATGGCGACCTTCCCGGAAATATGGCGACCTTGCCGGATTTATGGCGACCTTGCCGGATTTATGGCGACCTTGCCGTGAATATTGCGACCTCTCTGGGTTTATGGCGACCTTACCGGATGTATGGCGATCTTGCCGGAAATATGGCGACCTCTCCGGATTTATGGCGACCTTGTGGGATTTGTGGCGACCTTGCCGGAAATATGGCGAGCTCGCCTTATTTAAAGCGACCGTCCCGGTTTGCGGCGACCTTGCCGGATTTATGGCGACCTTGCCGGATTTGAGGCCACCTTGCCGGATTTACGTCGACCTCGCCGGAAATATGGCGATCTAGCCGGATTTGAGGCCACCTTGCCGGATTTATGGCAACATTGCCGGAAATATGGCGACCTTCCCTGATTTGTTGCGACGTTGCCGGAATTCTGGCGACCATGCCGGGAATATGGCGACCTTGCCGGATTTGTGGCGACCTTGCCGGAATTATGGCGATGTTGTCGGAAATATGGCGCCCTTGCCGGATTTGTGGCGACCTTGACGGAAATATGGAGAACTTGCCGGAGTTGTGGCGCCCTTGCTCGATTTATGGCGACCTTGACGGAAATATGGCGACCTTGCCGGGTTTGTGGCGACCTTGCGGGATTTATGGGGACCTTGCGGGATTTGTGGCGGCCTTGCCGGATTCATGGCGAACTTGCCGGAAATAGGCGACTGCCGGATTTGTGGCGACCTTCCCTGATTTGTGGCGACCTTGCCGGATTTATGGCGACCTTGCCGGATCTATGGCGACCTTGCCGGAAATATGGCGACCTTGCCGCATTTGTGGCGACCTTGCCGGATTTATGGCGACCTTGCCGGAAATATGGCGACCTTGCCGCATTTGTGGCGACCTTGCCGGATTTATGGAGACCTTGCCGGAAATATGCCGACTTTGCCGCATTTGTGCCGACCTTGCCGGATTATGGCGACCTTGCCGGATATATGTCGACCTTACCGCATTTGTGGCTTCCTTGCCGGATTTATTGCGACCTTGCCGGAAATATGTGGACCTTGCCGCATTTGTGGCGACCTTGCCTGATTTATGGCGGATTTGTGGCGACCTTGCCGGATTTATGGCGACCTTGCCGGGAAAGTGGCGATCTTGCCAAATTTGAGGCCACCTTGCCGGATTATAGCGACCTCGCCGGACATATCGCGACATAGCCGGATTTGAGGCCACCTTGCCGGAATTATGCCGACATTGCCGGAAATATGGCGACCTCGTCGGATTTGTGGCGACCTTGCCAGATTTATTGCGACCTTGCCGGAAATGTGGCGTGCTTGCCGGATTTGTGGCAGCCTTGCCGGATTTATGGCGACCTTGCCGGAAATGTGGCGACCTTGCCGGATTTGTGGCGACCTTGCCGGATTTCTGGCGACCTTGCCGGGAATGTGGCGACCTTGACGGATTTATGGCGACCTTCCCGGATTAATGGCGACATTGCCGGAAATGTGGCGACCTTGCCGGATTTGTGGCGACCTTGCCGGATTTATGGCGACCTAGCCTGAAATGTGGCGACCTTGCCGCATTTGCGGCGACCTTGCCGGATTTATGGCGACCTTGCCGTAATTGTGCCTACCTTGCCGTAATTGTGGCGACCTTGCCGGATTTAAGGCCACATTGCCGCAAATGTGGCGACCTTGCCGGATTTATGGCGACCTTGCCGGAAATATGCCGACCTTGCCGCATTTGTCCGACCTTGCCGGATTTATGGCGATCTTGCCGGAAATATGTCGATCTTGCCGCATTTGTGGCGACCTTGCCGGATTTATTGCGACCTTGCCGGAAATATGTGGACCTTGCCGCATTTGTGGCGACCTTGCCGGATTTATGGCGACCTTGCCGGAAATATGGCGACCTTGCCGCATTTGTGGCGACATTGCCGGATTTGTGGCGACCTTGCCAGAAATATGCCGACCTTGCCGCATTTGTGCCGACTTTGCCTGATTTATGGCGACCTTGCCGGATTTATGGCGACCTTGCCGGCAATGTGGCGACCTAGCCGGACTTGTGGCGACCTTGCCGGATTCATGGCGACCTTGCCGGAAATGTGGTGACCTTGCCGGATTTATGGCGACGATGCCGGATTTATGGCGACCTTGCCGGAATGTTGCGACCTTGCTGGATTTGTTGCGACCTTGCCGAATTTATGGCTACCTTGATTGAAATGTGGCGACCTTGCCGGATTTGTCGCCACCTTGCCGGATTTGTGGCGACCTTGCCGGAAATATGGCGACCTTGTCGGATTTGTGGCGACCTTGCCGGAAATATGGCGACCTCGTCGGATTTGTGGCGACCTTGCCGGATTTGTGGCGACCTTGACGGAAATATGGCGACCTTGCCGGATTTGTGGCGCCCTTGCTGGATTTATGGCGACCTTGACGGAAATATGGCGACTTTGCCGGGTTTGTGGCGACCTTGCGGGATTTATGGCGACCTTGCGGGATTTGTAGCGGCCTTGCCGGATTCATGGCGAACTTGCCGGAAATAGGCGACTGCCGGATTTGTGGCGTCCTTCCCTGATTTGTGGCGACCTTGCCGGATTTATGGCGACCTTGCCGGATTTATGGCGACCTTGCCGGAAATATGGCGACCTTGTCGCATTTGTGGCGACCTTGCCGGATTTATGGCGACCTTGCCGGAAATATGGCGACCTTGCCGCATTTGTGGCGACCTTGCCGGATTTATGGAGACCTTGCCGGAAATATGCCGACTTTGACGCATTTGTGCCGACCTTGCCGGATTATGGCGACCTTGCCGGAAATATGTCGACCTTGCCGCATTTGTGGCTTCCTTGCCGGATTTATTGCGACCTTGCCGGAAATATGTGGACCTTGCCGCATTTGTGGCGACCTTGCCTGATTTATGGCGACCTTGCCGGAAATATGGCGACCTTGCCGCATTTGTGGCGACATTGCCGGATTTGTGGCGACCTTGCCGGATTTATGGCGACCTTGCCGGGAAAGTGGCGATCTTGCCGGATTTGAGGCCACCTTGCCGGATTATAGCGACCTCGCCGGAAATATGGCGACCTAGCCGGATTTGAGGCCACCTTGCCGGATTTATAGCGACATTGCCGGAAATATGGCGACCTTCCCTGATTTGTTGCGACGTTGCCGGAATTCTGGCGACCATGCCGGGAATATGGCGACCTTGCCGGATTTGTGGCGACCTTGCCGGAATTATGGCGATGTTGTCGGTAATATGGCGACCTTGCCGGATTTGTGGCGACCTTGACGGAAATATGGCGACCTTGCCGGATTTGTGGCGCCCTTGCTGGATTTATGGCGACCTTGACGGAAATATGGCGACCTTGCCGGGTTTGTGGCGACCTTGCGGGATTTATGGCGACCTTGCGGGATTTGTGGCGGCCTTGCCGGATTCATGGCGAACTTGCCGGAAATAGGCGACTGCCGGATTTGTGGCGTCCTTCCCTGATTTGTGGCGACCTTGCCGGATTTATGGCGACCTTGCCGGATTTATGGCGACCTTGCCGGAAATATGGCGACCTTGTCGCATTTGTGGCGACCTTGCCGGATTTATGGCGACCTTGCCGGAAATATGGCGACCTTGCCGCATTTGTGGCGACCTTGCCGGATTTATGGAGACCTTGCCGGAAATATGCCGACTTTGACGCATTTGTGCCGACCTTGCCGGATTATGGCGACCTTGCCGGAAATATGTCGACCTTGCCGCATTTGTGGCTTCCTTGCCGGATTTATTGCGACCTTGCCGGAAATATGTGGACCTTGCCGCATTTGTGGCGACCTTGCCTGATTTATGGCGACCTTGCCGGAAATATGGCGACCTTGCCGCATTTGTGGCGACATTGCCGGATTTGTGGCGACCTTGCCGGATTTATGGCGACCTTGCCGGGAAAGTGGCGATCTTGCCGGATTTGAGGCCACCTTGCCGGATTATAGCGACCTCGCCGGAAATATGGCGACCTAGCCGGATTTGAGGCCACCTTGCCGGATTTATGGCGACATTGCCGGAAATATGGCGACCTCGTCGGATTTGTGGCGACCTTGCCAGATTTATTGCGACCTTGCCGGAAATGTGCCGTGCTTGCCGGATTTGTGGCGGCCTTGCCGGATTTATGGCGACCTTGCCGGAAATCTGGCGACCTTGCCGGATTTGTGGCGACCTTGCCGGATTTATGGCGACCTTGCCGGAAATGTGGCGACCTTGACGGATTTATGGCGACCTTCCCGGATTAATGGCGACATTGCCGGAAATGTGGCGACCTTGCCGGATTTGTGGCGACCTT
The DNA here is from genome assembly GCA_038087875.1 of Malacoraja senta. Classification (NCBI taxonomy): domain Eukaryota; kingdom Metazoa; phylum Chordata; class Chondrichthyes; order Rajiformes; family Rajidae; genus Malacoraja; species Malacoraja senta. The sequence goes on from JAXLNO010005403.1 coordinate 191,568, forward strand.
GCCGGATTTATGGCGACCTAGCCTGAAATGTGGCGACCTTGCCGCATTTGCGGCGACCTTGCCGAATTTATGTCGACCTTGCCGTAATTGTGGCTACCTTGCCGTAATTGTGGCGACCTTGCCGGATTTAAGGCGACATTGCCGCAAATGTGGCGACCTTGACGGATTTGTGGCGACCTTGCCGGATTTATTGCGACCTTGCCGGATTTATGGCGACCTTGCCGGAAATATGCCGACCTTGCCGCATTTGTCCGACTTTGCCGGATTTATGGCGACCTTGCCGGAAATATGGCGACCTTGCCGGAAATGTGGCGACCTTGCCGGATTTGTGGCGACCTTTCCGGATTTATGGCGTCCTTGCCGGAAATGTGGCGACCTTGCCGGATTTATGGCGACGTTGTCGGAAATGCGGCGACGTTGCCTGAAATGTGGCGAACTTGACGGATTTGTGGCGACCTTGCCGGATTTATGGCGACCTTGCCGGGGATGTGGCGACCTTGCCGTGTTTGTGGCGACCTTGCAGGATTTATGACGACCTTGCCGCAAATGTGGTGACCTTGCCGGATTTGTGGCGACCTTGCCGAATTTATGGCTACCTTGATTGAAATGTGGCGACCTTGCCGGATTTGTCGCCACCTTGCCGGATTTGTGGCGACATTGCCGGATTTATGGCGACCTTGCCGGAAATATGGCGACATTGCCGGATATGTGGCGACCTTGCCGGAAATATGGCGAGCTTGCCGGATTTTTTGCGACCTTGACGGACTTATGGCGACCTTGCCGGAAATATGACTACCTTGCCGGATTTGTTGCGACTTTGCCGTATTCATGGCGACCTTGCCGGAAATATGGCGACGTTGTCGGATTTGTGGCGACCATGGCCGATTTGTTGCGAGCTTGCCGGAAATGTGGCGACCTTGCCGGATTTGTGGCGACCGTGCCGGATTTATGGCGACCTTGCCGGATATATGGCGACCTTGCCGGGAATGTGGCGACCTTGCCGGATTTGTGGCGACCTTGCCGGATTTATGGCGACCTTGCCGGAAATGTGGTGAGCTTGCCGGATTTATGGCGACCTTGTCGGATTTGTGGCGGCCTTGCCGGATTTATGGCGACCTTGCCGGAAATGTGGCGACCTTGCCTGAAATGTGGCGACCTTGACGGATTTATGGCGACCTTGCCGGATTTATGGCGACCTTGCCGGGGATGTGGCGACCATCTAGGATTTGTGGCGACCTTGTCAGATTTCTGGCGACCTGGCCGGAATTTTGGCGACCTTTCCGTATTTGTGGCGACCTTAACGGATTTATGGCGACCTTGCCGCAAATGTGGCGACCTTGCCGGATTTGTGGCGACCTTGCCTGATTTATGGCGACCTTGCGGGATTTGTGGCGACTTGCCGGATTTATGGCGAACTTGCCGGAAATATGGCGACCTAGCCGTATTTATGGCGACCGTGCCGGAAATAAGGCGACCTTGCCGAATTTGAGGCAACCTTGCCGAAAATATGGCGACCTTGCCTGATTTATGGCGTCCCAGCCGGTTTTATGGTGACCGTGCCGGAAATACGGCGACCTTGCCGGATTTAAGGCGACTTTGCGGATTTATGCCGATCTTGCCGGATTTATGGCGACCTTGCCGGAAATATAGCGACCTCGCCGGAATTATGGCGACCTTGCCGGATTTATGGCGACCTCGCCGGATTTATGGCGACATTGCCGGAAATATGGCGACCTTGCCGGATTTGTGGCGACCTTGCCGGATTAATGGCGACCTTGTCGGATTTGTGACGACCTTGCCGGACATATTGCGACATTGCAGGAAATGCGGCGACCTTGCCTGAAATGTGGCGACCTTGACGGATTTGTGGCGAACTTGCCGGCTTTATGGCGACCTTGCCGGGGATGTGGCGACCTTGCCGCATTTGTGGCGGCCTTGCCGGATATATGGCGACCTTGTGGGATTTGTGGCGACCTTGCCGGATTTATGGCGACCTTGCCGGGAATATGGCGAACTTGCCGCATTTGTGGCGACCTTGCCGGATTTATGGCGACCTTGCCAGAAATATGCCGACCTTGCCGCATTTGTGCCGACTTTGCCTGATTTATGGCGACCTTGCCGGATTTATGGCGACCTTGCCGGCAATGTGGCGACCTAGCCGGACTTGTGGCGACCTTGCCGGATTCATGGCGACCTTGCCGGAAATGTGGTGACCTTGCCGGAATTTTGCGACCTTGCTGGATTTGTGGCGACCTTGCCGAATTTATGGCTACCTTGATTGAAATGTGGCGACCTTGCCGGATTTGTCGCCACCTTGCCGGATTTGTGGCGACCTTGCCGGATTTATGGCGACCTTGCCGGAAATATGGCGACCTTGTCGGATTTATGGCGACCTTGCCGGAAATATGGCGACCTTGCCGGAAATGTGGCGACCTTGCCGGATTTGTGGCGACCTTGCCGGATTTATGGCGTCCTTGGCGGAAATGTGGCGACCTTGCCGGATTAATGGCGACCTTGTCGGATTTGTGACGACCTTGCCGGATTTATGGCGACGTTGTCGGAAATGCGGCGACCTTGCCTGAAATGTGGCGAACTTGACGGATTTGTGGCGACCTTGCCGGATTTATGGCGACCTTGCCGGGGATGTGGCGACCTTGCCGTATTTGTGGCGACCTTGCAGGATTTATGGCGACCTTGCCGCAAATGTGGTGACCTTGCCGGATTTGTGGCGACCTTGCCGAATTTATGGCTACCTTGATTGAAATGTGGCGACCTTGCCGGATTTGTCGCCACCTTGCCGCATTTGTGGCGACCTTGCCGGATTTATGGCGACCTTGCCGGAAATATGGCGACATTGCCGGATATGTGGCGACCTAGCCGGAAATATGGCGACCTTGTGGGATTTGTGGCGACCTTGGCCGATTTGTTGCGACCTTGCCGGAAATGTGGCGACCTTGCCGGATTTGTGGCGACCGTGCCGGATTTATGGCGACCTTGCCTGATTTATGGCGACCTTGCTGGAAATATGGCGACCTTGCCGGATTTGTAGCGGCCTAGCCGTATTTATGGCGACCGTGCCGGAAATATGGCGACCTTGCCGGATTTGAGGCAACCTTGCCGGAAATATGGCGACCTTGCCGGATTTATGGCGTCCAAGCCGTTTTTATGGCGACCGTGCCGGAAATACGGCGATCTTGCCGGATTTATGGCGACGTTGCGTATTTATGGCGATCTTGCCGGATTTATGGCGACCTTGCCGGAAATATGGCGACCTCGCCGGAATTATGGCGACCTTGCCGGATTTATGGCGGCCTTGCCGGAAATCTGGCGACCTTGCCTGAAATGTGGCGACCTTGACGGGTTTGTGGCGGCCTTGCCGGATTAATGGCGACCTTGCCGGAAATGTAGCGACCATGCCGGATTTGACGCGACCTTGCCGAATTTATGGCTACCTTGATTTAAATGTGGCGAACTTCCCGGATTTGTGGCGACCATTGCCGGATTTATGGCGACCTTGCTGGAAATATGGCGACCTTGCCCGATTTGTGGCGACCTAGCCGTATTTATGGCGACCGTGCCGGAAATAAGGCGACCTTGCCGAATTTGAGGCAACCTTGCCGAAAATATGGCGACCTTGCTTGATTTATGGTGTCTCAGCCGGTTTTATGGTGACCGTGCCGGAAATACGGCGACCTTGCCTGATTTATGGCGACGTTGCGGATTTATGCCGATCTTGCCGGATTTATGGTGACCTTGCCGGGAATATAGCGACCTCGCCGGAATTATGGCGAGCTTGCCGGATTTATGGCGACCTCGCCGGATTTATGGCGACCTTCCCTGATTTGTTGCGACGTTGCCGGAATTCTGGCGACCTTGCGGGATTTATGGCGACCTTGCGGGATTTGTGGGGGCCTTGCCGGATTCATGGCGAACTTGCCGGAAGTAGGCGACTGCCGGATTTGTGGCGACCTTCCCTGATTTGTGGCGACCTTACCGGATGTATGGCGATCTTGCCGGAAATATGGCGACCTTTCCGGATTTATGGCGACCTTGTGGGATTTGTGGCGACCTTGCCGGAAATATGGCGACCTCGCCTTATTTAAAGCCGCCGTCCCGGTTTGCGGCGACCTTGCCGGATTTATGGCGACCTTGCCGGATTTGAGGCCACCTTGCCGGATTTACGTCGACCTCGCCGGAAATATGGCGATCTAGCCGGATTTGAGGCCACCTTGCCGGATTTATGGCGACATTGCCGGAAATATGGCGACCTTCCCTGATTTGTTGCGACGTTGCCGGAATTCTGGCGACCTTGCGGGATTTATGGCGACCTTGCGGGATTTGTGGCGGCCTTGCCGGATTCATGGCGAACTTGCCGGAAATAGGCGACTGCCGGATTAGTGGCGACCTTCCCTGATTTGTGGCGACCTTGCCTGATTTATGGCGACCTTGCCGGATTTATGGCGACCTTGCCGGAAATATGGCGACCTTGCCGCATTTGTGGCGACCTTGCCGGATTTATGGCGACCTTGCCGGAAATATGGCGACCTTGCCGCATTTGTGCCGACCTTGCCGGATTATGGCGACCTTGCCGGAAATATGTCGACCTTACCGCATTTGTGGCTTCCTTGCCGGATTTATTGCGACCTTGCCGGAAATATGTGGACCTTGCCGCATTTGTGGCGACCTTGCCTGATTTATGGCGACCTTGCCGGAAATATGGCGACCTTGCCGCATTTGTGGCGACCTTGCCGGATTTATGGCGACCTTGCCGGGAAAGTGGCGATCTTGCCGGATTTGAGGCCACCTTGCCGGATTTATGGCGACATTGCCGGAAATATGGCGACCTCGTCGGATTTGTGGCGACCTTGCCAGATTTATTGCGACATTGCCGGAAATGTGGCGTGCTTGCCGGATTTGTGGCGGCCTTGCCGGATTTATGGCGACCTTGCCGGAAATGTGGCGACCTTGCCGGATTTGTGGCGACCTTGCCGGATTTATGGCGACCTTGCCGGGAATGTGGCGACCTTGACGGATTTATGGCGACCTTCCCGGATTACTGGTGACATTGCCGGAAATGTGGCGACATTGCCGGATTTGTGGCGACCTTGCCGGATTTATGGCGACCTAGCCTGAAATGTGGCGACCTTGCCGCATTTACGGCGACCTTGCCGGATTTATGGCGACCTTGCCGTAATTGTGGCTACCTTGCCGTAATTGTGGCGACCTTGCCGGATTTAAGGCGACATTGCCGCAAATGTGGCGACCTTGACGGATTTGTGGTGACCTTGCCGGATTTATTGCGACCTTGCCGGATTTATGGCGATCTTGCCGGAAATATGCCGACCTTGCCGCATTTGTCCGACCTTGCCGGATTTATGGCGATCTTGCCGGAAATATGTCGATCTTGCCGCATTTGTGGCGACCTTGCCGGATTTATTGCGACCTTGCCGGAAATATGTGGACCTTGCCGCATTTGTGGCGACCTTGCCGGATTTATGGCGACCTTGCCGGAAATATGGCGACCTTGCCGCATTTGTGGCGACATTGCCGGATTTGTGGCGACCTTGCCAGAAATATGCCGACCTTGCCGCATTTGTGCCGACTTTGCATGATTTATGGCGACCTTGCCGGATTTATGGCGACCTTGCCGGCAATGTGGCGACCTAGCCGGACTTGTGGCGACCTTGCCGGATTCATGGCGACCTTGCCGGAAATGTGGTGACCTTGCCGGATTTATGCCGACGATGCCGGATTTATGGCGACCTTGCCGGAATGTTGCGACCTTGCTGGATTTGTGGCGACCTTGCCGAATTTATGGCTACCTTGATTGAAATGTGGCGACCTTGCCGGATTTGTCGCCACCTTGCCGGATTTGTGGCGACCTTGCCGGAAATATGGCGACCTTGTCGGATTTGTGGCGACCTTGCCGGAAATATGGCGACCTTGCCGGAAATGTGGCGACCTTGCCGGATTTGTGGCGACATTTCCGGATTTATGGCGTCCTTGCCGGAAATGTGGCGACCTTGCCAGATTAATGGCCAACTGGACGGATTTGTGGCGACCTTGCCGGATTTATGGCGACCTTGCCGGGGATGTGGCGACCTTGCCGTATTTGTGGCGACCTTGCAGGATTTATGACGACCTTGCCGCAAATGTGGTGACCTTGCCGGATTTGTGGCGACCTTGCCGAATTTATGGCTACCTTGATTGAAATGTGGCGACCTTGCCGGATTAATGGCGACCTTGTCGGATTTATGGCGACCTTGCCGGGAAAGTGGCGATCTTGCCGGATTTGAGGCCACCTTGCCGGATTTATGGCGACATTGCCGGAAATATGGCGACCTCGTCGGATTTGTGGCGACCTTGCCAGATTTATTGCGACATTGCCGGAAATGTGGCGTGCTTGTCGGATTTGTGGCGGCCTTGCCGCATTTGCGGCGACCTTGCCGGATTTATGGCGACCTTGCCGTAATTGTGGCTACCTTGCCGTAATTGTGGCGACCTTGTCGGATTTAAGGCGACATTGCCGCAAATGTGGCGACCTTCACGGATTTTTGGCGACCTTGCCGGATTTATTGCGACCTTGCCGGATTTATTGCGATCTTGCCGGAAATATGCCGACCTTGCCGCATTTATAATAATAATAATAATATTTGTATTTATATAGCATTTTTCAATCAAATCACTTGAAACCAAAGTGCTTTACAGAGAATTATCCATATCCATATGTTGATATCAACATATCAACATTCACACGCAGGCAAAGGTGGGTGAAGTGTCTTGCCCAAGGACACAACGACAGTATGCACTCCAAGCGGGATTCGAACCGGCTACCTTCCGGTTGCCAGCCGAACACTTAGCCCATTGCGCCATCTGTCGTCCCATTTGTCCGACCTTGCCGGATTTATGGCGATCTTGCCGGAAATATGTCGATCTTGCCGGATTTGTGGCGACCTTGCCGGATTTATTGCGACCTTGCCGGAAATATGTGGACCTTGCCGCATTTGTGGCGACCTTGCCGGATGTATGGCGACCTTGCCGGAAATATGGCGACCTTGCCGCATTTGTGGCGACATTGCCGGATTTGTGGCGACCTTGCCAGAAATATGCCGACCTTGCCGCATTTGTGCCGACTTTGCCTGATTTATGGCGACCTTGCCGGATTTATGGCGACCTTGCCGGCAATGTGGCGACCTAGCCGGACTTGTGGCGACCTTGCCGGATTCATGGCGACCTTGCCGGAAATGTGGTGACCTTGCCGGATTTATGCCGACGATGCCAGATTTATGGCGACCTTGCCGGAATATTGCGACCTTGCTGGATTTGTGGCGACCTTGCCGAATTTATGGCTACCTTGATTGAAATGTGGCGACCTTGCCGGATTTGTCGCCACCTTGCCGGATTTGTGGCGACCTTGCCGGAAATATGGCGACCTTGTCGGATTTGTGGCGACCTTGCCGGAAATATGGCGACCTTGCCGGAAATGTGGCGACCTTGCCGGATTTGTGGCGACCTTTCCGGATTTATGGCGTCCTTGCCGGAAATGTGGCGACCTTGCCGGATTAATGGCGAACTGGACGGATTTGTGGCGACCTTGCCGGATTTATGGCGACCTTGCCGGGGATGTGGCGACCTTGCCGTATTTGTGGCGACCTTGCAGGATTTATGACGACCTTGCCGCAAATGTGGTGACCTTGCCGGATTTGTGGCGACCTTGCCGAATTTATGGCTACCTTGATTGAAATGTGGCGACCTTGCTGGATTAATGGCGACCTTGCCGGATTTATGGCGACGTTGTCGGAAATGCGGCGACCTTGCCTGAAATGTGGCGAACTTGACGGATTTGTGGCGACCTTGCCGGATTTATGGCGACCTTGCCGGGGATGTGGCGACCTTGCCGTTTTTGTGGCGACCTTGCAGGATTTATGGCGACCTTGCCGCAAATGTGGTGACCTTGCCGGATTTGTGGCGACCTTGCCGAATTTATGGCTACCTTGATTGAAATGTGGCGACCTTGCCGGATTTGTCGCCACCTTGCCGGATTTGTGGCGACCTTGCCGGATTTATGGCGACCTTGCCGGAAATATGGCGACATTGCCGGATATGTGGCGACCTTGCCGTAAATATGGCGACCTTGCAGGATTTTTTTGCGACCTTGACGGATTTATGGCGACCTTGCCGGAAATATGGCGACCTTGTCGGATTTGTGGCGACCTTGGCCGATTTGTTGCGACCTTGCCGGAAATGTGGCGACCTTGCCGGATTTGTGGCGACCGTGCCGGATTTATGGCGACCTTGCCGGATTTATGGCGACCTTGCTGGAAATATGGCGACCTTGCCGGATCTGTAGCGACCTAGCCGTATTTATGGCGACCGTGCCGGAAATATGGCGACCTTGCCGGATTTGAGGCAACCTTGCCGAAAATATGGCGACCTCGCCGGAATTATGGCGACCTTGCCGGATTTATGGCGACCTTGCCGGAAATCTGGCGACCTTGCCTGAAATGTGGCGACCTTGACGGGTTTGTGGCGACCTTGCCGGATTAATGGCGACCTTGCCGGAAATGTAGCGACCATGCCGGATTTGACGCGACCTTGCCGAATTTATGGCTACCTTGATTTAAATGTGGCGAACTTCCCGGATTTGTGGCGACCATTGCCGGATTTATGCCGACCTTGCTGTAAATATGGCGACCTTGCCCGATTTGTGGCGACCTAGCCGTATTTATGGCGACCGTGCCGGAAATAAGGCGACCTTGCCGAATTTGAGGCAACCTTGCCGAAAATATGGCGACCTTGCCTGATTTATGGTGTCCCAGCCGGTTTTATGGTGACCGTGCCGGAAATACGGCGACCTTGCCTGATTTATGGCGACGTTGCGGATTTATGCCGATTTTACCGGATTTATAGTGACCTTGACGGAAATATAGCGACCTCGCCGGAATTATGGCGACCTTGCCGGATTTATGGCGACCTTGCCGGAAATATGGCGACCTTGCCGGATTTATAGCGACCTTGCCGGATTTATGGCGACCTTGCCGTGAATATTGCGACCTCTCCGGGTTTATGGCGACCTTACCGGATGTATGGCGACCTTGCCAGAAATATGGCGACCTCTCCGGATTTATGGCGACCTTGTGGGATTTGAGGCGATCTTGCCGGAAATATGGCGACCTCGCCTTATTTAAAGCGACCTTCCCGGTTTGCGGCGACCTTGCCGGATTTATGGCGACCTTGCCGGATTTGAGGCCACCTTGCCGGATTTACGTCCACCTCGCCGGAAATATGGCGATCTAGCCGGATTTGAGGCCACCTTGCCGGATTTATGGCCGCATTGCCGGAAATATGGCGACCTTCCCTGATTTGTTGCGACGTTGCCGGAATTCTGGCGAACATGCCGGGAATATGGCGACCTTGCCGGGTTTGTGGCGACCTTGCCGGAATTATGGCGATGTTGTCGGAAATATGGCGACCTTGCCGGATTTGTGGCGACCTTGACGGAAATATGGCGACCTTGCCGGATTTGTGGCGCCCTTGCTGGATTTATGGCGACCTTGACGGAAATATGGCAAACTTGCCGGGTTTGTGGCGACCTTGCGGGATTTATGGCGACCTTGCGGGATTTATGGCGACCTTGCGGGATTTGTGGCGGCCTTGCCGGATTCATGGCGAACTTGCCGGAAATAGGCGACTGCCGGATTTGTGGCGACCTTCCGTGATTTGTGGCGACCTTGCCGGATTTATGGCGACCTTGCCGGATTTATAGCGACCTTGCCGGATTTATGGCGACCTTGCCGTGAATATTGCGACCTCTCCGGGTTTATGGCGACCTTACCGGATGTATGGCGACCTTGCCAGAAATATGGCGCCCTCTCCGGATTTATGGCGACCTTGTGGGATTTGTGGCGATCTTGCCGGAAATATGGCGACCTCGCCTTATTTAAAGCGACCTTCCCGGTTTGCGGCGACCTTGCCGGATTTATGGCGACCTTGCCGGATTTGAGGCCACCTTGCCGGATTTACGTACACCTCGCCGGAAATATGGCGATCTAGCCGGATTTGAGGCCACCTTGCCGGATTTATGGCGACATTGCCGGAAATATGGCGACCTTCCCTGATTTGTTGCGACGTTGCCGGAATTCTGGCGACCATGCCGGGAATATGGCGACCTTGCCGGATTTGTGGCGACCTTGCCGGAATTATGGTGAAGTTGTCGGAAATATGGCGACCTTGCCGGATTTGTGGCGACCTTGACGGAAATATGGCGACCTTGCCGGATTTGTGGCGCCCTTGCTGGATTTATGGCGACCTTGACGGAAATATGGCGACCTTGCCGGGTTTGTGGCGACCTTGCGGGATTTATGGCGACCTTGCGGGATTTATGGCGACCTTGCGGGATTTGTGGCGGCCTTGCCGGATTCATGGCGAACTTGCCGGAAATAGGCGACTGCCGGATTTGTGGCGACCTTCCCTGATTTGTGGCGACCTTGCCGGATTTATGGCGACCTTGCCGGATTTATGGCGACCTTGCCGGAAATATGGCGACTTTGCCGCATTTGTGGCGACCTTGCCGGATTTATGGCGACCTTGCCGGAAATATGGCGACCTTGCCGTATTTGTGGCGACCTTGCCGGATTTATGGAGACCTTGCCGGAAATATGCCGACTTTGACGCATTTGTGCCGACCATGCCGGATTATGGCGACCTTGCCGGAAATATGTCGATCTTGCCGCATTTGTGGCTTCCTTGCCGGATTTATTGCGACCTTGCCGGAAATATGTGCACCTTGCCGCATTTGTGGCGACCTTGCCTGATTTATGGCGACCTTGCCGGAAATATGGCGACCTTGCCGCATTTGTGGCGACATTGCCGGATTTGTGGCGACCTTGCCGGATTTATGGCGACCTTGCCGGGAAAGTGGCGATCTTGCCGGATTTGTGGCCACCTTGCCGGATTATAGCGACCTCGCCGGAAATATGGCGACCTAGCCGGATTTGAGGCCACCTTGCCGGATTTATGGCGACATTGCCGGAAATATGGCGTCCTCGTCGGATTTGTGGCGACCTTGCCAGATTTATTGCGACCTTCCCGGATTTGTGGCGGCCTTGCCGGATTTATGGCGACCTTGCCGGAAATGTGGCGACCTTGCCGGATTTGTGGCGACCTTGCCGGATTTATGGCGACCTTGCCGGGAATGTGGCGACCTTGACGGATTTATTACGACTTTCCCGGATTAATGGCGACCTAGCCTGAAATGTGGCGACCTTGCCGCATTTGCGGCGACCTTGACGGATTTATGTCGACTTTGCCGTAATTGTGGCTACGTTGCCGTAATTGTGACGACCTTGCCGGATTTAAGGCGACATTGCCGCAAATGTGGCGACCTTGACGGATTTGCGGCGACCTTGCCGGATTTATTGCGACCTTGCCGGATTTATGGCGACCTTGCCGGAAATATGCCGACCTTGCCGCATTTGTCCGACCTTGCCGGATTTATGGCGATCTTGCCGGAATCTTGCCGCATTTGTGGCGAACTTGCCGGATTTATTGCGACCTTGCCGGAAATATGTGGACCTTGCCGCATTTGTGGCGACCTTGCCGGATTTATGGCGACCTTGCCGGAAATATGCCGACCTTGCCGCATTTGTGCCGACTTTGCCTGATTTATGGCGACGTTGCCGGATTTATGGCGACCATGCCGGCAATGTGGCGACCTAGCCGGACTTGTGGCGACCTTGCCGGATTCACGGCGACCTTGCCGGAAATGTGGTGACCTTGCCGGATTTATGGCGACGATGCCGGATTTATGGCGACCTTGCCGGAATGTTGCGACCTTGCTGGATTTGTGGCGACCTTGCCGAATTTATGGCTACCTTGATTGAAATGTGGCGACCTTGCCGGATTTGTCGCCACCTTGCCGGATTTGTGGCGACCTGGCCGGAAATATGGCGACCTTGTCGGATTTGTGGCGACCTTGCCGGAAATATGGCGACCTTGCCGGAAATGTGGCGACCTTGCCGGATTTGTGGCGACCTTTCCGGATTTATGGCGTCCTCGCCGGAAATGTGGCGACCTTGCCGGATTAATGGCGACCTTGTCGGATTTGTGACGACCTTGCCGGATTTATGGCGACGTTGTCGGGAATGCGGCGACGTTGCCTGAAATGTGGCGAACTTGACGGATTTGTGGCGACCTTGCCGGATTTATGGCGACCTTGCCGGGGATGTGGCGACCTTGCCGTGTTTGTGGCGACCTTGCAGGATTTATGACGAGCTTGCCGCAAATGTGGTGACCTTGCCGGATTTGTGGCGACCTTGCCGTATTTATGGCTACCTTGATTGAAATGTGGCGACCTTGCCGGATTTGTCGCCACCTTGCCGGATTTGTGTCGACATTGCCGGATTTATGGCGACCTTGCCGGAAATATGGCGACATTGCCGGATATGTGGCGACCTTGCCGGAAATATGGCGAGCTTGCCGGATTTTTTGCGACCTTGACGGATTTATGGCGACCTTGCCGGAAATTATGACTAACTTGCCGGATTTGTTGCGACTTTGCCGTATTCATGGCGACCTTGCCGGAAATATGGCGACCTTGTCGGATTTGTGGCGACCATGGCCGATTTGTTGCGACCTTGCCGGATTTATGGCGACCTTGCCGGAAATGTGATGACCTTGCCGGATTTATGGCGACCTTGTCGGATTTGTGGCGGCCTTGCCGGATTTATGGCGACCTTGCCGGAAATCTGGCGACCTTGCCTGAAATGTGGCGACCTTGACGGATTTTTGGCGACCTTGCCGGATTTATGGCGACCTTGCCGGAGATGTGGCGAATCATCCAGGATTTTGTGGCGACCTTGTCAGATTTATGGCGACCTGGCCGGAATTTTGGCGACCTTTCCGTATGTGTGGCGACCTTAACGGATTTATGGCGACCTTGCCGCAAATGTGGCGACCTTGCCGGATTTGTGGCGACCTTGCCTGATTTATGGCGACCTTGCGGGATTTGTGGCGACCTTGCCGGATTTATGGCGACCTTGCCGGAAATGTGGCGACGTAGCCGTATTTATGGCGACCGTGCCGGAAATAAGGCGATCTTGACGAATATGAGGCAACCTTGCCGAAAAATATGGCGACCTTGCCTGATTTATGGCGTCCCAGCCGGTTTTATGGTGAGCGTGCCGGAAATACGGCGACCTTGCCGGATTTAAGTCGACTTTGCGGATTTATGCCGATCTTGCCGGATTTATGGCGACTTTGCCGGATTTATGGGGACCTTGCCGGGAATATGGCGACCTTGCTGCATTTGTGGCGACCTTGGCGGATTTATGGCGACCTTGCCGGAAATGTGGTGACCTTGCCGGATTTATGGCGACCTTGTCGGATTTGTGGCGGCCTTGCTGGATTTATGGCGACCTTGCCGGAAATCTGGCGACCTTGCCTGAAATGTGGCGACCTTGACGGATTTCTGGCGACCTTGCCGGATTTATGGCGACCTTGCCGGGGATGTGCCGACCATCCAGGATTTGTGGCGACCTTGTCAGATTTCTGGCTACCTGGCCGGAATTGTGGCGACCTTTCCGTATTTGCGGCGACCTTAACGGATTTATGGCGACCTTGCCGCAAATGTGGCGACCTTGCCGCATTTGTGCCGACTTTGCCTGATTTATGGCGAACTTGCCGGATTCATGGCGACCCTGCCGGCAATGTGGCGACCTAGCCGGACTTGTGGCGACCTTGCCGGATTCATGGCGACCTTGCCGGAAATGTGGAGACCTTGCCGGGATTTATGGCGACGATGCCGGATTTATGGCGACCTTGCCGGAATGTTGCGACCTTGCTGGATTTGTGGCGACCTTGCCGAAGTTATGGCTAACTTGATTGAAATGTGGGCGACCTTGCCGGATTTGTCGCCACCTTGCTGGATTTGTGGCGACCTTGCCGGATTTATGGCGACCTTGCCGGAAATATGGCGACCTTGTCGGATTTGTGGCGACCTTGCCGGAAATATTGCGACCTTGCCGGAAATGTGGCGACCTTGCCGGATTTGTGGCGACCTTGCCGGATTTTATGGCGCCCTTGCCGGAAATGTGGCGACCTTGCCGGATTAATGGCGACCTTGTCGGATTTGTGACGACCTTACCGGATTTATTGCGACGTTGTCGGAAATGCGGCGACCTTGCCTGAAATGTGGCGAACTTGACGGATTTGTGGCGACCTTTCCGTATTTGTCGCGACCTTAGCGGATTTATGGCGACCTTGCCGCAAATGTGGCGACCTTGCCGGATTTGTGGCGACCTTGCCTGATTTATGGCGACCTTGTGGGATTTGTGGCGACCTTGCCGGATTTATGGCGACCTTGCCGGAAATGTGGCGACCTTGCCGGATTTGACGCGACCGTGCCGAATTTATGGCTACCTCGATTGAAATGTGGCGACCATCCCGGGATTTGTAGCGACCTTGTCAGATTTCTGGCGACCTTGCCGGAATTGTGGCGACCTTTCCGTATTTGTGGCGACCTTACCGGATTTATGGCGACTGCCGCAAATGTGGCGACCTTGCCGGATTTGTGGCGACCTTGCCTAATTTATGGCGATCTTGCGGGATTTGTGGAGACCTTGCCGGATTTGAAGCGACCTTGCCGAATTTATGGCTACCTTGATTTAAATGTGGCGAACTTCCCGGGATTTGTGGCGAACATTGCCGGATTTATGGCGACCTTGCTGGAAATATGGCGACCTTGCCCGATTTGTGGCGACCTAGCCGTATTTATGGCGACCGTGCCGGAAATAAGGCGACCTTGCCGAATTTCAGGCAACCTTGCCGCAAATATGGCGACCTTGCCTGATTTATGGCGTCCCAGCCGGTTTTATGGTGACCGTGCCGGAAATACGGCGCTTGCCGGATTTATGGCGACGTTGCGGATTTATGCCGATCTTGCCGGATTTATGGCGACCTTGCCGGAAATATAGCGACCTCGCCGGAAATATGGCGACCTTGCCGGATTTATGGCGACCTCGCCGGATTTATGGCGACCTTGCCGGAAATATGGCGCTTGCCGGATTTATGGCGACCTTGCCGGATTTATGGTGACCTTGCCGTGAATATTGTGACCTCTCCGGGTTTATGGCGACCTTACCGGAAATATGGCGACCTTGCCGGATTAATGGCGACCTCGCCGGATTTATGGCGACCTTGCCGGAAATATGGCGCTTGCCGGATTTATGGCGACCTTGCCGGATTTATGGTGACCTTGCCGTGAATATTTTGACCTCTCCGGGTTTATGGCGACCTTACCGGATGTATGGCGACCTTGCCGGAAATATGGCGACCTCTCCGGATATATGGCGACCTTGTGGGATTTGTGGCGACCTTGCCGGAAATATGGCGACCTTGCCGGATTTGAGGCCACCTTGCCGGATTTACGTCGACCTCGCCGGAAATATGGCGATCTAGCCGGATTTGAGGCAACCTTGCCGGATTTATGGCGACATTGCCGGAAATATGGCGACCTTCCCTGATTTGTTGCCACGTTGCCGGAATTCTGGCGACCATGCCGGGAATAGGGCGAGCTTACCGGATTTGTGGCGACCTTGCTGGAATTATGGCGATGTTGTCGGAAATATGGCGCCCTTGCCGGATTTGTGGCGACCTTGACGGAAATATGGCGACCTTGCCGGGTTTGTGGCGACCTTGCGGGATTTATGGCGACCTTGCGGGATTTGTGGCGGCCTTGCCGGATTCATGGCGAACTTGCCGGAAATAGGCGACTGCCGGATTTGTGGCGACCTTCCCTGATTTGTGGCGACCTTGCCGGGATTTATGGCGACCTTGCCGGATTTATGACGACCTTGCCGAAAATATGCCGACCTTGCCGCATTTGTGGCGACCTT
The DNA here is from genome assembly GCA_038087875.1 of Malacoraja senta. Taxonomy (NCBI): domain Eukaryota; kingdom Metazoa; phylum Chordata; class Chondrichthyes; order Rajiformes; family Rajidae; genus Malacoraja; species Malacoraja senta. Next base: position 207,461 of record JAXLNO010005403.1, read on the forward strand.
GCCGGATTTATGGCGACCGTGCCGGAAATATGGCGACCTTGCCGCATTTGTGGCGACCTTGCCGGATTTATGGAGACATTGCCGGAAATATGCCGACTTTGCCGCATTTGTGCCGACCTTGCCGGATTATGGCGACCTTGCCGGAAATATGTCGACCTTGCCGCACTTGTGGCTACCGTGCCGGATTTATTGCGACCTTGCGGGAAATATGTGGACCTTGCCGAATTTGTGGCGACCTTCCCTGATTTATGGCGGCCTTGCCGGAAATATGGCGACCTTGCCGCATTTGTGGCGACATTGCCGGATTGTGGCGACCTTGCCGGATTTATGGCGACCTTGCCGGGAAATTGGCGATCTTGCCGGATTTGAGGCCACCTTTGCCGGATTATAGCGACCTCGCCGGAAATATGGCGACCTAGCCGGATTTGAGGCCACCTTGCCGGATTTATGGCGACATTGCCGGAAATATGGCGACCTTTCCTGATTTGTGGCCACCTTGCCAGAATTATGGCGACCATGCCGGAAATATGTCGGCCTTGCCGGGTTTGTGGCGACCTTGTTGGAATTATAGCGATTTTGCCGGAAATATGGCGACCATGCCGGTAATATGGCGGCCTTGCCGGTAATATGGCGGCCTTGCCGGAAATATGGCGACCTTGCCGGATTTGTGGCGAACTTGCCGGAAATAGGCGACTGCCGGATTTGTGGCGACCTTCCCTGATTTGTGGCGACCTTGCCGGATTTATGGCGACCTTGCCGGATTTATGGCGACCTTGCCGAAAATATGCCGACCTTGCCGCATTTGTGGCGACCTTGCCGGATTTATGGCGACCTTGCCGGAAATATGGCGACCTTGCTGCATTTGTGGCGACCTTGCCGGATTTATGGAGACCTTGCCGGAAATATGCCGACTTTGCCGCATTTGTGCCGACCTTGCCGGATTATGGCGACCTTGCCGGAAATATGTCGACCTTGCCGCACTTGTGGCTACCTTGCCGGATTTATTTGCGACCTTGCGGGAAAATATGTGGACCTTGCCGAATTTGTGGCGACCTTCCCTGATTTATGGCGGCCTTGCCGGAAATATGGCGACCTTGCCGCATTTGTGGCGACATTGCCGGATTTGTGGCGACCTTGCCGGATTTATGGCGACCTTGCCGGGAAAGTGGCGATCTTGCCGGATTTGAGGCCACCTGCCGGATTATAGCGACCTCGCCGGAAATATGGCGACCTAGCCGGATTTGAGGCCACCTTGCCGGAATTATGGCGACATTGCCGGAAATATGGCGACCTTTCCTGATTTGTGGCCACCTTGCCAGAATTATGGCGACCATGCCGGAAATATGGCGGCTTGCCGGGTTTGTGGCGACCTTGTTGGAATTATAGCGATTTTGCCGGAAATATGGCGACCATGCCGGTAATGTTGCGGCCTTGCCGGAAATATGGCGACCTTGCCGGATTTGTGGCGAACTTGCCGGAAATAGGCGACTGCCGGATTTGTGGCGACCTTCCCTGAATTTGTGGCGAACCTTGCCGGATTTATGGCGGCCTTGCCGGATTTATGACGACCTTGCCGAAAATATGCCGACCTTGCCGCATTTGTGGCGACCTTGCCGGATTTATGGCGACCTTGCCGGAAATATGCCGACCTTGCCGCATTAGTGGCGACCTTGCCGGATTTATGGCGACCTTGCCGGAAATATGCCGACTTTGCCGCATTTGTGCCGACCTTGCCGGATTATGGCGACCTTGCCGGAAATATGTCGACCTTGCCGCACTTGTGGCTACCTTGCCGGATTTATTGCGACCTTGCGGGAAATATTGTGGACCTTGCCGAATTTGTGGCGACCTTCCCTGAATTATGGCGGCCTTGCCGGAAATATGGCGACCTTGCCGCATTTGTGGCGACATTGCCGGATTTGTGGCGACCTTGCCGGATTTATGGCGACCTTGCCGGGAAAGTGGCGATCTTGCCGGATTTGAGGCCACCTTGCCGGATTATAGCGACCTCGCCGGAAATATGGCGACCTAGCGGATTTGAGGCCACCTTGCCGGATTTATGGCGACATTGCCGGAAATATGGCGACCTTTCCTGATTTGTGGCCACCTTGCCAGAATTATGGCGACCATGCCGGAAATATGGCGGCCTTGCCGGGTTTGTGGCGACCTTGTTGGAATTATAGCGATTTTGCCGGAAATATGGCGACCATGCCGGTAATATGGCGGCCTTGCCGGAAATATGGCGACCTTGCCGGATTTGTGGCGACCTTGCCGGATTTATGGCGACCTGCCGGAAATATGGCGACCTTGCCGGATTTGTGGCGTCCTTGCGGGATTTATGGCGACCTTGCCGGAAATATGGCGACCTCGTCGGATTTGTGGCGACCTTTCCAGATTTATTGCGACCTTGCCGGAAATGTGGCGTCCTTGCCGGATTTGTGGCGGCCTTGCCGGATTTATGGCGACCTTGCCGGAAATGTGGCGACCTTGCCGGATTTGTGGCGACCTTCCCGGATTTATGGCGACCTTGCCGTAAATGTGGCGACCTTGCCGGATTTATGGCGACCTTGTCGGAATTGTGACAAACTGACCGGATTTATGGCGACCTTGCCGAAAATGTGGCGACCTTGCCGTATTTGTGGTGACCTTGCCGGATTCGTGGCGAAATTACCGCAAATGTGGCGACCTTGTCTGATTTGTGGCGACCTTGCCGGATTTATGGCGACCTTGTGGGATTTTGTGGCGACCTTGCCGGATTTATGGTGACCTTGCCGTGAATATTGCGACCTCTCCGGGTTTATGGCGACCTTACCGGATGTATGTCGACCTTGCCGGAAATATGGCGACCTCTCCGGATTTATGGCGACCTTGTGGGATTTGTGGCGACCTTGCCGGAAATATGGCGACCTTGCTGGATTTGAGGCCACCTTGCCGGATTTACGTCGACCTCGCCGGAAATATGGCCATCTAGCCGGATTTGAGGCCACCTTGCCGGATTTATGGCGACCTTGCCGGAATTATGGCGATGTTGTCGGAAATATGGCGACCTTGCCGGATTTGTGGCGACCTTGCGGGATTTATGGCGACCTTGCGGGATTTGTGGCGGCCTTGCCGCATTTATGGCGACCTTGCCGGATTTATGACGGCCTTGCCGGAAATATGGCGACCTTGCCGCATTTGTGGCGACCTTGCCGGATTTATGGCGACCTTGCCGGAAATATGGCGACCTTGCCGCATTTGTAGCGACCTTGCCGGATTTATGGAGATCTTGCTGGAAATATGCCGACATTTGCCGCATTTGTGCCGACCTTGCCGGATTATGGGGACCTTGCCGGAAATATGTCGACCTTGCCGCACTTGTGGCTACCTTGCCGGATTTATTGCGACCTTGCCGGAAATATGTCGACCTTGCCGCATTTGTGGCGACCTTCCCTGATTTATGGCGGCCTTGCCGGAAATATGGCGACCTTGCCGCATTTGTGGCGACATTTGCCGGATTTGTGGCGACCTTGCCGGATTTATGGCGACGTTGCCGGGAAAGAGGCGATCTTGCCGGATTTGAGGCCACCTTGCCGGATTATAGCGACCTCGCCGGACATATGGCGACCTAGCCGGATTTGAGGCCACCTTGCCGGATTTATGGCGACATTGTCGGAAATATGGCGAACTTTCCTGATTTGTGGCCACCTTGCCAGAATTATGGCGACCATGCCGGAAATATGGCGGCCTTGCCGGGTTTGTGGCGACCTTGTTGGAATTATAGCGATTTTGCCGGAAATATGGCGACCATGCCGGTAATATGACGGCCTTGCCCGGAAATATGGCGACCTTGCCGGATTTGTGGCGACCTTGCCGGATTTATGGCGACCTTCCTGGAAATATGGCGATCTTGCCGGATTTGTGGCGTCCTTCCGGGATTTATGGCGACCTTGCCGGAAATATGGCGACCTCGTCGGATTTGTGGCGACCTTGCGAGATTTATTGCGACCTTGCCGGAAATGTGGCGTCCTTGCCGGATTTGTGGCGGCCTTGCCGGATTTATGGCGACTTGCCGGGAAATGTGGCGACCTTGCCGGATTTGTGGCGACCTTCCCGGATTTATGGCGACCTTGCCGTAAATGTGGCGACCTTGCCGGATTTATGGCGACCTTGTCGGATTTGTGACAAACTGGCCGGATTTATGGCGACCTTGCCGAACATGTGGCGACCTTCCCGTATTTGTGGTGACCTTGCCGGATTCGTGGCGACCTTACCGCAAATGTGGCGACCTTGTATGATTTGTGGCGACCTTGCCGGATTTATGGCGACCTTGTGGGATTTGTGGCGACCTTGCCGGATTTATGGCGACCTTGCCGGAAATGTGGCGACTTTGCCGGACTTGTGGCGACCATGCCGGATTCCTGGCGCTCTTGCCGGAAATGTGGCGACCTTGCCGGATTTGTGGCGACGATGCCGGATGTATGGCGACATTGCCGAAATGTTGCGACCTTGCCGGATTTGTGGCGACCTTGCCGGATCTATGGCGACCTTGTCGGAAATGTGGCGACCTTGCCGGATTTGACGCCACCTTGCGGGATTTATGGCGATATTGCCGGAAATATGGCGACCTTGCCGGATTTGACGCAAACTTGCCGGATTTATGGCGACCTTGTCGGAAACATAGCGACCTTGCCGGATTTGTGGCGACCTTGCCGGATTTATGGCGACCTTGCCGGGAATGTGGCGACCTTGCCGGATTTATGGCGACCTTCCCGGACTAATGGCGACCTAGCCGGAGATTTGGCGACCTTGCCGGATTTGTGGCGACCTTGCCGGATTTATGGCGACCTAGCCTGAAATGTGGCGACCTTGACACATTTGTGGCGACCTTCCCGGATTTATTGCGACCTTGCCGGAAGTATGTGGACCTTTCCGCCTTTGTGGCGACCGTGCCGGGTTTATGGCGACCTTGCCGTAAATATGGCGACCTTGCCGCATTTGTGGCGACATTGCCGGATTTGTGGCGACCTTGCGGGATTTATGGCGACCTTGACGGAAATGTGGCGACCTTGCCGGATTAGAGGCCACATTGCCGGATTATAGCGACCTCGCCGGAAATATGGCGAACTAGCCGGATTTATGGCGACCTTGCCGGAATTGTGGCGACCTTGCCGTAATTGTGGCGACCTTGCCGGATTTAAGGCGAGATTGCCGCAAATGTGGCGACCTTGACGGATTTGTGGCGACCTTGCCGGATTTATTGCGACCTTGCCGGATTTATGGCGACCTTGCCGGGAATATGCCGACCTTGCCGCATTTGTACCGACCTTGACGGATTTATGGCGATCTTGCCGGAAATATGTCGACCTTGCCGCATTTGTGGCGACCTTGCCGGATTTATTGCGACCTTGCCGGAAATATGTGGACCTTGCCGCATTTGTGGCGACCTTGCCGGATTTATGGCGACCTTGCCGGAAATATGGCGACCTTGCCGCATTTGTGGCGACATTGTCGGATTTGTGGCGACCTTGCCGGATTTATGGCGACCTTGTGGGATTTGTGGCGACCTTGCCGGATTTATTGCGACCTTGCCGGAAATTTGGCGACCTTGCCGGACTTGTGGCGACCTTGCCGGATTCCTGGAGCCCTTGCCGGAAATGTGGCGACCTTGCCGGATTTGTGGCGACGATGCCGGATGTATGGCGACATTGCCGAAATGTGGCGACCTTGCCGGATTTGACGCCACCTTGCGGGATTTATGGCGACATTGCCGGAAATATGGCGACCTTGCCGGATTTGACGCAAACTTGCCGGATTTATGGCGACCTTGTCGGAAATATAGCGACCTTGCCGGATTTGAGGCCACCTTGCCGGATTATAGCGACCTCGACGGAAATATGGCGCCCTAGCCGGATTTATGGCGACCTTGCCGGAATTGTGGCGACCTTGCCGTAATTGTGGCGACCTTGCCGGATTTAATGCGACATTGCCGCAAATGTGGCGACCTTGACGGATTTGTGGCGACCTTGCCGGATTTATGCGACCTTGCCGGATTTATGGCGACCTTGCCGGAAATATGCCGACCTTGCCGCATTTGTACCGACCTTGCCGGATTTATGGCGATCTTGCCGGAAATATGTCGACCTTGCCGCATTTGTGGCGACCTTGCCGGATTTATTGCGACCTTGCCGGAAATATGTGGACCTTGCCGCATTTGTGGCGACCTTGCCGGATTTATGGCGACCTTGCCGGAAATATGGCGACCTTGCCGCATTTGTGGCGACATTGCCGGATTTGTGGCGACCTTGCCGGATTTATGGGGACCTTGCCCGGAATGTGGCGACCTTGCCGGATTTGAGGCCACCATGCCGGATTTTAGTGATATTGCCGGTAATATGGCGACCTACCTTGATTTGTGGCCACCGTGCCGGAATTATGGCGACCATGCCGGTAATATGGCGGCCTTGCCGGGTTTGTGGCGACCTTGCGGGATTTATGGCGACCTTGACGGGAATGTGGCGACCTTGCCGGATTTGAGGCCACCTTGCCGGATTATAGCGACCTCGCCGGAAATATGGCGACCTAGCCGGATTTATGGCGACCTTGCCGGAATTGTGGCGACCTTGCCGTAATTGTGGCGACCTTGCCGGATTTAAGGCGAGATTGTCGCAAATGTGGCGAACTTGACGGATTTGTGGCGACCTTGCCGGATTTATTGCGACCTTGCCGGATTTATGGCGACCTTGCCGGAAATATGCCGACCTTGCCGCATTTGTACCGACCTTGCCGGATTTATGGCGATCTTGCCGGAAATATGTCGACCTTGCCGCATTTGTGGCGACCTTGCCGGATTTATTGCGACCTTGCCGGAAATATGTGGACCTTGCGCATTTGTGGCGACCTTGCCGGATTTATGGCGACCTTGCCGGAAATATGGCGACCTTGCCGCATTTGTGGCGACATTGCCGGATTTGTGGCGACCTTGCCGGCTTTATGGCGACCTTGTGGGATTTATGCGACCTTGCCGGATTTATTGCGACCTTGCCGGAAATATGCCGACCTTGCCGCATTTGTACCAACCTTGCCGGATTTATGGCGATCTTGCCGGAAATATGTCGACATTGCCGCATTTGTGGCGACCTTGCCGGATTTATTGCGACCTTGCCGGAAATATGTGGACCTTGCCGCATTTGTGGCGACCTTGCCGGATTTATGGCGACCTTGCCGGAAATATGGCGACGTTGCCGCATTTGTGGCGACATTGCCGGATTTGTGGCGACCTTGCCGGATTTATGGGGACCTTGCCCGGTATGTGGCGACCTTGCCGGATTTGAGGCCACCATGCCGGATTTTAGTGATATTGCCGGTAATATGGCGACCTACCTTGATTTGTGGCCACCGTGCCGGAATTATGGCGGCCATGCCGATAATATGGCGGCCTTGCCGGGTTTGTGGCGCCTTGCTGGAATTATGTCGATCTTGCGGGAAATATGGCGACTTTGCCGGATTAGTGGCGACCTTGCCGGAAATATGGCGACCTTGTCGGATTTGTGGCGACCTTGCCGGATTTATGGCGACCTTGCCGGAGTTATGGCGACCTTGCCGGATTTGTGGCGTCCTTGCGGGATTCATGGCGACCTTGCCGGAAATATGGCGACCTCGTCGGGTTTGTGGCGACCTTCCCAGATTTATTGCGACCTTGCCGGAAATGTGGCGTCCTTGCCGGCTTTGTGGCGGCCTTGCCGCATTTATGGCGACCTTGCCGGAAATATGGCGACCTTGCCGGATTTGTGGCGACCTTGCCGGATTTGTGGCGACCTTGCCGGATTTATGGCGACCTTGCCGTAAATGTGGCGATCTTGCCGGATTTATGGCGACCTTGTCGGATTTGTGACGAACTTGCCGGATTTATGGCGACCTTGCCGGAAATGTGGCGACCTTGCCGTATTTGTGGTGACCTTGCCGGATTCGTGGCGACCTTGCCGCAAATGTGGCGACCTTGTCGGATTTGTGGCGACCTTGCCGGATTTATGGCGACCTTGTGGGATTTGTGGAGGCCTTGCCGGATTTATGGCGACCTTGCCGGAAATGTGGCGACCTTGCCGGACTTGTGGCGACCTTGCCGGATTCATGGCGACCTTGCCGGAAATGTGGCGACCTTGCCGGATTTGTGGCGACGATGCCGGATGTATGGCGACATTGCCGAAATGTTGCGACCTTGACGGATTTGTGGCGACCTTGCCGGATCTATGGCGACCTTGCCGGAAATGTGGCGACCTTGCCGGATTTGACGCCACCTTGCGGGATTTATGGCGACATTGCCGGAAATATAGCGACCTTGCCGGATTTGACGCAAACTCGCCGGATTTATGGCGATCTTGTCGGAAATATAGCGACCTTGCCGGATTTTTGGCGACCTTGCCGGATTTGTGGCGACCTTGCCGGGAATGTGGAGACCTTGCCGGATTTGTGGCGACCTTGCCGGATTTATGGCGACTTTGCCGGATTTATGGCGACCTTGCTGGAAATATGGCGACGTTGCCCCATTTGTTGCGACCTTGCCGGATTAATGGCGACCTTGCCGGAAATATGTCGATCTTGCCGCATTTGTGGCGACCTTGCAGGATTTATTGCGACATTGCCGGAAAGATGTCGACCTTGCCGCATTTGTGGCGACCTTGACGGATTTATGGAGACCTTGCTGGAAATATGGCGACCTTGCCGGAAATGCGTCGACCTTGCCGGATTTGTGGCGACCTTGCCAGATTTATGGCGACCTTGCCGGGAATGTGGCGACCTTGCCGGCTTTGTGGCTACCTTGCCGGATTTATGGCGCCATTGCCGGGATTGTGGCGACCTTGCCGGATTTGTGGCGACCTTGCCGGATTTGTGGCGACCTTGCCGGATTTATGGCGACCTTGCCGTAAATGTGGCGATCTTGCCGGATTTATGGCGACCTTGTCGGATTTGTGACGAACTTGCCGGATTTATGGCGACCTTGCCGGAAATGTGGCGACCTTGCCGTATTTGTGGTGACCTTGCCGGATTCGTGGCGACCTTGCCGCAAATGTGGCGACCTTGTCGGATTTGTGGCGACCTTGCCGGATTTATGGCGACCTTGTGGGATTTGTGGAGGCCTTGCCGGATTTATGGCGACCTTGCCGGAAATGTGGCGACCTTGCCGGACTTGTGGCGACCTTGCCGGATTCATGGCGACCTTGCCGGAAATGTGGCGACCTTGCCGGATTTGTGGCGACGATGCCGGATGTATGGCGACATTGCCGAAATGTTGCGACCTTGACGGATTTGTGGCGACCTTGCCGGATCTATGGCGACCTTGCCGGAAATGTGGCGACCTTGCCGGATTTGACGCCACCTTGCGGGATTTATGGCGACATTGCCGGAAATATAGCGACCTTGCCGGATTTGACGCAAACTCGCCGGATTTATGGCGACCTTGTCGGAAATATAGCGACCTTGCCGGATTTTTGGCGACCTTGCCGGATTTGTGGCGACCTTGCCGGGAATGTGGAGACCTTGCCGGATTTGTGGCGACCTTGCCGGATTTATGGCGACTTTGCCGGATTTATGGCGACCTTGCTGGAAATATGGCGACGTTGCCCCATTTGTTGCGACCTTGCCGGATTAATGGCGACCTTGCCGGAAATACGTCGATCTTGCCGCATTTGTGGCGACCTTGACGGATTTATGGAGACCTTGCTGGAAATATGGCGACCTTGCCGGAAATGCGTCGACCTTGCCGGATTTGTGGCGACCTTGCCAGATTTATGGCGACCTTGCCGGGAATGTGGCGACCTTGCCGGCTTTGTGGCTACCTTGCCGGATTTATGGCGCCATTGCCGGGATTGTGGCGACCTTGCCGGATTTGAGGCCACCTTCCGGATTTATGGCGACCATGCCGGAAATATGGCGACTGCCGGATTTATGGCGACCTTGCCGGATTTGTGGCGACCTTGCCGGATTTATGGCGACTATGCCGGATTTATGGCGACCTTGCTGGAAATATGGCGACGTTGCCGCATTTGTTGCGACCTTGCCGGATTAATGGCGACCTTGCCGGAAATATGTCGATCTTGCCGCATTTGTGGCGACCTTGCAGGACTTATTGCGACCTTGCCGGAAAGATGTCGACCTTGCCGCATTTGTGGCGACCTTGCCGGATTTATGGAGACCTTGCTGGAAATATGGCGACCTTGCCGGAAATGTGGCGACCTTGCCGGATTTGTGGCGACCTTGCCGGATTTATGGCGACCTTGCCGGGAATGTGGCGACCTTGCCGGCTTTGTGGCGACCTTGCCGGATTTATGGCGCCATTGCCCGGATTGTGGCGACGATGCCGGATGTATGGCGACATTGCCGAAATGTTGCGACCTTGCCGGATTTGTGGCGACCTTGCCGGATCTATGGCGACCTTGTCGGAAATGTGGCGACCTTGCCGGATTTGACGCCACCTTGCGGGATTTATGGCGACATTGCCGGAAATATGGCGACCTTGCCGGATTGGCGCAAACTAGCCGGATTTATGGCGACCTTGTCGGAAATATAGCGACCTTGCCGTATTTTTGGCGACCTTGCGGGATTTGTGGCGACCTTGCCGGGAATGTGGAGACCTTGCCGGATTTGTGGCGACCTGGTCGAATTTATGGCGAATTTGCCGGATTTATGGCGACCTTGCTGGAAATATGGCGACGTTGCCGCATTTGTTGCGACCTTGCCGGATTAATGGCGACCTTGCCGGAAATATGTCGATCTTGCCGCATTTGTGGCGACCTTGCAGGATTTATTGCGACCTTGCCGGAAAGATGTCGACCTTGCCGCATTTGTGGCGACCTTGCCGGATTTATGGAGACCTTGCTGGAAATATGGCGACCTTGCCGGAAATGTGGCGACTTTGCCGGCTTTGTGGCTACCTTGCCGGATTTATGGCGACATTGCTGGGATTGTGCGACCTTGCCGGATTTGAGGCCACCTTCCGGATTTATGGCGACCATGCCGGAAATATGGGGATCTTGCCGGATTTGTGGCGACCTTGCCGGAATTATGGCGATCTTGCCGAAAATATGGCGACCTTGTCGTATCTGTGGCTACCTTACCGGAAATATGGCGATCTTGCCGGATTTGAGGCGACCTTGCCGGATTTATGGCGACCTTGCCGGAAATATGGCGACCTTGCCGGATTTGTGGCACCTTGCGGGATTTATGGCGACCTTGCCGGAATATGGCGACCTTGCCGGATTTATGGCGACCTTGCCAGATTTGAGGCCACTTCCGGATTTATGGCGACCATGCCGGAAATATGGCGACCTTGCCGGATTTGTGGCGACCTTGCCGGAATTATGGCGATCTTCCCGGAAATATGGCGACCTTGCCGTATCTGTGGCGACCTTGCCGGAAATATGGCGACCTTGCCGGGTTTGTGGCGACCTTGCCGGATTTATGGCGACCTTGCCGGAAATATGGCGACCTTGCCGGATTTGTGGGACCTTGCCGGATTTATGGCGACCTTGCCGGAAATGTGGCGACCTTGCCGGGTTTGTGGCGACCTTGCCGGATTTATGGCGCCATTGCCGGGATTGTGGCGACCTTGCCGGATTTGAGGCCACTTCCGGATTTATGGCGACCATGCCGGAAATATGGCGACCTTGCCGGATTTGTGGCGACCTTGCCGGAATTATGGCGATCTTCCCGGAAATATGGCGACCTTGCCGTATCTGTGGCGACCTTGCCGGAAATATGGCGACCTTGCCGGATTTGTGGCGACCTTGCCGGATTTATGGCGACCTTGCCGGAAATATGGCGACCTTGCCGGATTTGTGGCGACCTTGCGGGATTTATGGCGTCCTTGCCGGAAATATGGCGACCTTGTCGGATTTGTGGCGACCTTGCCAGATTTATTGCGAACTTGCCGGTAATGTAGCGACCTTGCCGGATTTGTGGCGACCTGGCCGGATTTATGGCGACCTTGCCGGAAATGTGGCGACCTTGCCGGATTTGTGGCGACCTTGCCGGATTTATGGCGACCTTGTCGGGAATGTGGCGACTTTGCCGGATTTGTGCCGACGTTGCTGATTTAAGGCGACCTTGCCGGAAATGTGGCGACCTTGCCGGATTTGTGGCGACCTTGCCGGATTTATTGCGGCTTTGCCGGGAATGTGGCGACCTTGCCGGATCTATGGCGACCTTCCCGGAATAATGGCGACCTTACCGTAAATGTGGCGACCTTGCTGGATTTATGGCGACCTTGTCGGATTTGTGACGTACTTGCCGGATTTATGGCGACCTTGCCGGAAATGTGGCGACCTTGCCGTATTTGTGATGACCTTGCCGGATTTATGGCGACCTTGCCGCAAATATGGCGACCTTGTCGGATTTGTGGCGACCTTGCCGCATTTATGGCGACCTTGTGGGATTTGTGGCGACCTTGCCGGATTCATGGCGACCTTGCCGGAAATATGGCGAGCTTGCCGGACTTGTGGCGACTTGCCGGATTCATGGCGACCTTGCCGGAAATGTGGCGACCTTGGCGGATTTGTAGCGACGATGACGGATGTATGGCGACATTGCTGAAATGTTGCGACCTTGCCGGATTTGTGGCGACCTTGCCGGATCTATGGCGACCTTGTCGGAAATGTGGCGACCTTGCCGGATTTGACGCCACCTTGCGGGATTATGGCGACATTGCCGGATATATGGCGACCTTGCCGGATTTGACGCAAACTTGCCGGATTTATGGCGACCTTGTCGGAAATATAGCGACCGTGCCGGATTTTTGGCGACCTTGCCGGATTTGTGGCGACCTTGCCGGAAATGTGGAGACCTTGCCGGATTTGTGGCGACCTTGCCGGATTTATGGCGACTTTGCCGGATTTATGGGGACCTTGCTGGAAATATGGCGACGTTGCCGCATTTGTGGCGACTTTGTCGGATTAATGGCGACCTTGCCGGAAATATGTCGACCTTCCCGCATTTGTGGCGACCTTGCAGGATTTATTGCGACCTTGCCGGAAAGATGTCGACCTTGCCGCATTTGTGACGACCTTGCCGGATTTATGGAGACCTTGCTGGAAATATGGCGACCTTGCCGGAAATGTGGCGACCTTGCCGGATTTGTGGCGACCTTGCCGGATTTATGGCGACCTTGCCGGAAAGTGGCGACCTTGCCGAGTTTGTGGCGACCTTGCCGGATTTATGGCGCCATTGCCGGGATTGTGGCGACCTTGCCGGATTTGAGACCACATCCGGATTTATGGCGACCATGCCGGAAATATGGCGACCTTGCCGGATTTGTGGCGCCCTTGCCGGAATTATGGCGATCTTCCCGGAAATATGGCGACCTTGCCGTATCTGTGGCGACCTTGCCGGAAATATGGCGACCTTGCCGGATTTATGGCGACCTTGCCGGAAATATGGCGACCTTGCCGGATTTGTGGCGACCTTGCGGGATTTATGGCGACCTTGCCGGAAATATGGCGACCTTGTCGGATTTGTGGCGACCTTGCCAGATTTATTGCGAACTTGCCGGGAATGTAGCGACCTTGCCGGATTTGTGGCGACCTGGCCGGATTTATGGCGACCTTGCCGGAAATGTGGCGACCTTGCCGGATTTGTGGCGGCCTTGCCGGATTTATGGCGACCTTGTCGGGAATGTGGCGACCTTGCCGGATTTGTCCCGACGTTGCTGATTTAAGGCGACCTTGCCGGAAATGTGGCGACCTTGCCGGATTTGTGGCGACCTTGCCGGATTTATTGCGGCTTTGCCGGAAATGTGGCGACCTTGCCGGATCTATGGCGACCTTCCCGGAATAATGGCGACCTTGCCGGAAATGTGGCGACCTTGCCGGGTTTGTGGCGACCTTGCCGGATTAATGGCGACCTTGCCGGAAATGTGGCGACCATGCCGGATTTGTGGCGACGATGCCGGATGTATGGCGACATTGCCGAAATGTTGCGACCTTGCCGGATTTGTGGCGACGTTGCCGGATCTATGGCGACCTTGTCGGAAATGTGGCGACCTTGCCGGATTTGACGCCACCTTGCGGGATTTATGGCGACATTGCCGGAAATATGGCGACCTTGACGGATTTGACGTAAACTTGCCGGATTTAAGGCGGCATTGTCGGAAATATAGCGACCTTGCCGGATTTCTGGCGACCTTGCCGGATTTGTGGCGACCTTGCCGGAATTGTGCTGACCTTGCCGGATTTGTGGCGACCTTGCCGGATTTATGGCGACTTTGCCGGATTTATGGCGACCTTGTTGGAAATATGGTGACGTTGCCGCATTTGTGGCGACCTTGCCGGATTCATGGTGACCTTGCCGGAAATATGTCGACCTTGCCGCATTTGTGGCGACCTTGCAGGATTCATTGCGACCTTGCCGGAAATATGTCGACCTTGCCGCATTTGTGGCGAACTTGACGGATTTATGGAGACCTTGCCTGAAATGTGGCGACCTTGCCGGATTGTGGCGACCTTGCAGGATTTATGGCGACCTTGCCGGAAATGTGGCGACCTTGCCGGGTTTGTGGCGACTTTGCCAGATTTATGGCGCCATTGCCGAAATTGTGGCGACCTTGCCGGATTTGAGGCCACTTCCGGATTTATGGCGACCATGCCGGAAATATGGCGACCTTGCCGGATTTGTGGCGACCTTGCCGGAATTATGGCGATCTTCCCGGAAATATGGCGACCTTGCCGTATCTGTGGCGACCTTGCCGGAAATATGGCGAGCTTGCCGGATTTGTGGCGACCTTGCCGGATTTATGGCGACCTTGCCGGAAATATGGCGACCTTGCCGGATTTGTGGCGACCTTGGCGGGATTTGTGGCGACCTTGCCGCATATATGGCGACCTTGTCGGATTTGTGGCGACGTTGCCAGATTTATTGCGAACTTGCCGGGAATGTAGCGACCTTGCCGGATTTGTGGCGACCTGGCCGGATTTATGGCGACCTTGCCGGAAATGTGGCGACCTTGCCGGATTTGTGGCGACCTTGCCGGATTTATGGCGACCTTGTCGGGAATGTGGCGACCTTGCCGGATTTTTGCCGACGTTGCTGATTTAAGGCGACCTTGCCGGAAATGTGGCGACCTTGCCGGATTGTGGCGACCTTGCCGGATTTATTGCGGCTTTGCCGGGAATGTGGCGACCTTGCCGGATCTATGGCGACCTTCCCGGAATTATGGCGACCTTGCCGGAAATGTGGCGACCTTGCCGGGTTTGTGGCGACCTTGCCGGATTAATGGCGACCTTGCCGGAAATGTGGCGACCATGCCGGATTTCTGGCGACGATGCCGGATGTACGGCGACATTGCCGAAATGTTGCGACCTAGCCGGATGTGTGGCGACCTTGCCGGATCTATGGCGACCTTGTCGGAAATGTGGCGACCTTGCCGGATTTGACGCCACCTTGCGGGATTTATGGCGACATTGCCGGAATATGGCGACCTTGCCGGATTTGACGTAAGCTTGCCGGATTTAAGGCGGCCTTGTCGGAAATATAGCGACCTTGCCGGATTTCTGGCGACCTTGCCGGATTTCTGGCGACCTTGCCGGAAATGTGCTGACCTTGCCCGATTTGTGGCGACCTTGCCGGATTTATGGCGACTTTGCCGGATTTATGGCGACCTTGCTGGAAATATGGTGACGTTGCCGCATTTGTGGCGACCTTGCCGGATTCATGCCGACCTTGCCGAAAATATGTCGACCTTGCCGCATTTGTGGCGACCTTGCATGATTCATTGCGACCTTGCCGGGAAATATGTCGACCTTGCCGCATTTGTGGCGCACTTGACGGATTTATGGAGACCTTGCCGGAAATGTGGCGACCTTGCCGGATTTGTGGCGACCTTGCAGGATTTATGGCGACCTTGCCGGAAATGTGGCGACCTTGCCGGGTTTGTGGCGACTTTGCCGGATTTATGGCGCCATTGCCGGGAATGTGGCGACCTTGCCGGATTTGAGGCCAACTTGCCGGACTAAGGCGACCTCGCCAGAAATATGGGCGACCTAGCCGGATTTGAGGCCACCTTCCGGATTTATGGCGACATTGCCGGAAATATGGCGACCTTGCCGGATTTGTGGCGACTTTGCCTGATGTATGGCGACATTGCCAAAAATGTTGCGACCTTGCCGGATTTGTGGCGACCTTGCCGGATCTATGGCGACCTTGTCGGAAATGTGGCGACCTTGCCGGATTTGACGCCACCTTGCGGGATTTATGGCGACTGCCGGAAATATGGCGACCTTGCCGGATTGACGCAAGGTCGCCACAGGCTCAGGGCTCTATTCTTGGACCCATTTTGTTCAACATTTAATGCTCCCCCTAGCTCACATCATAGAGCATTTTAACATATCTTACCACACTTATGCCGATGACACACAACTATATATCGCAGTGTCACCACATGACCATAGTCCCCTACACGCACTGAGCCAATGTGTCAAACATATCAATGAGTGGATGAACCAGAACTTCCTCCAGCTGAATGCAAATAAGACAGAAATTATTGTCTTTGGTCCCAAAAAAACAAGGCTAGAGGTGAGTGCTCAACTCGACTCAATTGCACTGAAAACCACAGACAAAGCCAGAAACCTTGGTGTAGGTATGCTCGGATTTGGATTTAACAGCCATATAAAGACCATTACCAGATCTGCCTATTAGCATCTAAAAAGTATTGCCAGAATCAAGGGATTTCTGTCCAAAGAAGACACTGAAAAACTTGTTCATGCATATATTTTTAGTAGGTTAGATTATTGTAATGGCATCTTTACAGGTCTCAATAAAAAGCAATTAAACAACTGCAGCTGATCTAAAATGCCGCTGCCAGTCCTGACCAACACCAAGAAAATGGACCACATTAAACCTGTCCTTAAATCTTTGCACTGGCTCCCTGTGTGTAAGAGGATAGATTTTAAAATTATGTTACTGACCTACAAGGCACTGAATGGTCTAGGTCCAAAATACATCTCTGACCTACTTGTTGTATATGAGGCGCCTAGACTCCTCAGGTCTTCAGGGAGTTTACTCTGTTTTCCCAGGGTCAGAACTTAAAAGGCCGAAGCAGCATTCGGTTTTTATGCTCCACACCTGTGGAACAAGCTCCCTGAACACCTGAGGTGTGCACAGACTGTAAGCGCATTTAAACCAGGCCTTAAAACACTGTTGTTTACTATAGCTTTTCCATAACCTGACGCGCAGGTAACCTTAACTGTCTAATTTTAACACTTTTATATGCTTTTTAAAATTGTTTTATTGCTTCATTGACATTGTTTTATTATTCATACATTTGTCGTATTGCTTATGTTCCAATTTTTATTTATTGACTATTTTATTTTTTCTCTCCTGTAAAGCACCTTGAATTGCTGTTTGCACGAATGGTGCTATACAAATAAATCTGCCTTGCCTTGCCATGCCACAAATCCGGCAAGGTCGCCATATTTCCGGCACGGTCGCCATAAATCCGCCAGGTCGCCACAAATCCGGCAAGGTCGCCATATTTCCGGCAATGTCGCCATAAATCCAGCAAGGTCGTCACAAATACGGCAAGGTCGCCGTATTTCCGGCAAGGTCGCCATAACTCCGGCAAGGTCGCCACAAATCCGGCAATATTCGCCACATCCCCGGCAAGGTCGCCACTAATCCGGCAAGGTCGCCACATTTCCGGCAAGGACGCCACATTTCCGGCAAGGTCGCAATAAATCTGGCAAGGTCGCCACAAATCCGGCAAGGTCGCCACATTTCCGGCAAGGTCGCCATTAATCTGGCAAGGTCACCACAAACCCGGCAAGGTCGCCACATTTCCGGCAAGGTCGCCATTATTCCGGGAAGATCGCCATAGATCCGGCAAGGTCGCCACATTCCCGGCAAGGCCGCCATAAATCCGGCAAGGTCGCTACAAATCCCGCAAGGTCGCCACATTTCCGGCAAGGTCGCCATAAATCGGCAAGGTCGGCACAAATCCGCCAGGTCGCCATAAATCCGGCAAGGCCGCCACAAATCCGGCAAGGACGCCACAATTCCGGCAAGGTCGCAATAAATCTGGCAAGGTGGCCACAAATCCGACAAGGTCGCCATGTTTCCGGCACGGTCGCCATAAATCCGGCCAGGTCGCCACAAATCCGGCAAGGTCGCCATATTTCCGGCAATGTCGCCATAAATCCCGCAAGGTCGCCACAAATGCGGCAAGGTCGACATATTTCCGGTAAAGTCGCCATGAATCCGGCAAGGTCGCCACAAATGCGGCAACGTCGCCATATTTCCAGCAAGGTCGCCATAAATCCGGCAAAGTCGCCATAAATCCGGCAAGGTCGCCACAAATCCGGCAAGGTCACCACATTTCCGGCAAGGTCGCCACGAATCCAGCAAGGTCGCCAAAAATCCGGCAAGGTCGCTATATTTCCGACAAGGTCGCCATAAATCCGGCAAGTTTACGTCAAATCCGGCAAGGTCGCCATTATTCCGGGAAGGTCGCCATTTATCCGGCAAGGTCGCCACATTCCCGGCAAGGCAGCCATAAATCCGGCAAGGTCGCCACAAATCCGGCAAGGTCGCCACATTTCCGGCAAGGTCGCCTTAAATCAGCAAGGTCGGCACAAATCCGGCAAGGTCGCCACATTCCCGACAAGGTCGCCATAAATCCGGCAAGGCCGCCACAAATCCGGCAAGGACGCCACAATTCCGGCAAGGTCGCAATAAATCTGGCAAGGTGGCCACAAATCCGACAAGGTCGCCATATTTCCGGCACGGTCGCCATAAATCCGACCAGGTCGCCACAAATCCGGCAAGGTCGCCATATTTCCGGCAATGTCGCCATAAATCCCGCAAGGTCGCCACAAATGCGGCAAGGTCGACATATTTCCGGCAAGGTCGCCATGAATCCGGCAAGGTCGCCACAAATGCGGCAACGTCGCCATATTTCCAGCAAGGTCGCCATAAATCTGGCAAAGTCGCCATAAATACGGCAAGGTCGCCACAAATCCGGCAAGGTCACCACATTTCCGGCAAGGTCGCCACAAATCCAGCAAGGTCGCCAAAAATCCGGCAAGGTCGCTATATTTCCGACAAGGTCGCCATAAATCCGGCGAGTTTACGTCAAATCCGGCAAGGTCGCCATTATTCCGGGAAGGTCGCCATTGATCCGGCAAGGTCGCCACATTCCCGGCAAGGCCGCCATAAATCCGGCAAGGTCGCCACAAATCCGGCAAGGTCGCCACATTTCCGGCAAGGTCGCCATAAATCAGCAAGGTCGGCACAAATCCGGCAAGGTCGCCACATTCCCGACAAGGTCGCCATAAATCCGGCAAGGTCGCCACAAATCCAGCAAGGTCGCCACATTTCCGGCAAGGTCGCCAAAAATCCGGCAAGGCCACCACAAATCCGGCAAGGACGCCACATTTCCGGCAAGTTCGCAATAAATCTGGCAAGGTCGCCACAAAACCGACAAGGTCGCCATATTTCCGGCAAGCTCGCCATCAATCCCGCAAGGTCGCCACAAATCGGGCAAGGTCGCCATATTTCCGGCAAGGTCGCCATAAATCCGCCAAGGTCGCCACAAATCCGGCAAGATCGCCATAATTCCGGCAAGGTCGCCACAAATCCGGCAAGGTCGTCATATTTCCGGCATGGTCGCCATAATTCCGGAAGGTGGCCTCAAATCCGGCAAGGTCGCCACATTCCCGGCAATGCCGCCATAAATCTCGGCAAGGTCGCCACAAATGCGGCAACGTCGCCATATTTCCAGCAAGGTCGCCATAAATCCGGCAAAGTCGCCATAAATCCGGCAAGGTCGCCACAAATCCGGCAAGGTCTCCACATTTCCGGCAAGGTCGCCACAAACCCGGCAAGGTCGCCAAAAATCCGGCACTGTCGCTATATATCCGACAAGGTCGCCATGAATCCGGCAAGGTCGCCACAAGTCCGGCAAGGTCGCCACATTTCCGGCAAGATCGCCATAAATCCGGTAAGGCCTCCACAAATCCGGCAAGGACGCCACATTTCCGGCAAGGTCGCAATAAATCTGGCAAGGTCGCCACAAATCCGACGAGGTCGCCATATTTCCGGCAAGGTCGCCATAAATCCCGCAAGGACGCCACAAATCCGGCAAGGTCGCCATATTTCCGGCAAGGTAGCCATCAATCCGGCAAGGTCGCCACAAACCCGGCAAGGCCGCCATATTACCGGCATGGTCGCCATAATTCCGGCAAGGTGGCCACAAATCAAGGTAGGTCGCCATATTTCCGGCAATGTCACTAAAATCGGCAAGGTGGCCTCAAATCCGGCTAGGTCGCCATATTTCCGGCGAGGTCGCTATAATCCTGCAAGGTGGCCTCAAATCCGGCAAGGTCGCCACATTCCCGGCAAGGTCGCCATAAATCCGGCAAGGTCGCCACGAATCCGGCAATGTCGCCACAAATGCGGCAAGGTCGCCATATTTCCGGCAAGGTCGCCATAAATCCGGCAAGGTCGCCACAAATGCGGCAAGGTCGATATATTTCCGGCAAGATCGCCATAAATCCGGCAAGGTCGGTACAAATGCGGCAAGGTCGGCATATTTCCGGCAAGGTCGCCATAAATCCGGCAAGGTCGCAATAAATCCGGCAAGGTAGCCACAAATCCGTCAAGGTCGCCACATTTGCGGCAATGTCGCCTTAAATCCGGCAAGATCGCCACAATTACGGCAAGGTCGCCACAATTCCGGCAAGGTCGCCATAAATCCGGCAAGGTCGCCGCAAATGCGGCAAGGTCGCCACATCCCCGACAAGGTCGACATAAATGCGGCAAGGTCGCCACAAATCCGTCAAGGTCGCCACATTTCAGGCTAGGTCGCCATAAATCCGGCAAGGTCGCCACAAATCCGGCAAGGTCGCCACATTTCAGGCTAGGTCGCCATAAATCCGGCAAGGTCGCCACAAATCCGGCAAGGTCGCCACATTTCCGGCAAGGTAGCCATATTTCCAGCAAGGTCTCCATAAATCCGGCAAGGTCGCCTCAAATGCGGCAAGGTCGTCATCTTTCCGGCAAGGTCGCAATAAATCCTGCAAGGTCACCACAAATGCGGCAAGGTCGCCATTAATCCGGCAAGGTCGCCACAAATGCGGCAACGTCGCCACAAATGCGGCAACGTCGCCATATTTCCAGCAAGGTCGCCATAAATCCGGCAAAGTCGCCATAAATCCGGCAAGGTCGCCACAAATCCGGCAAGGTCTCCACATTTCCGGCAAGGTCGCCACAAATCCGGCAAGGTCGCCAAAAATCCGGCACGGTCGCTATATATCCGACAAGGTCGCCATGAATCCGACAAGGTCGCCACAAGTCCGGCAAGGTCGCCACATTTCCGGCAAGATCGCCATAAATCCGGCAAGGCCTCCACAAATCCGGCAAGGACGCCACATTTCCGGCAAGGTCGCAATTAATCTGGCAAGGTCGCCACAAATCCGACGAGGTCGCCATATTTCCGGCAAGGTCGCCATAAATCCCGCAAGGACGCCACAAATCCGGCAAGGTCGCCATATTTCCGGCAAGGTCGCCATAAATCCGGCAAGGTCGCCACGAATCCGGCAAGGTCGCCATATTTCCGGCAAGGTCGCCACTAATCCGGCAAAGTCGCCATATTCCCCGCAAGATCGCCAAAATTCCAGCAAGGTCGCCACAAACCCGGCAAGGCCGCATAATTACCGGCATGGTCGCCATAATTCCGGCAAGGTGGCCACAAATCAACGTAGGTCGCCATATTTCCGGCAATGTCACTAAAATCGGCAAGGTGGTCTCAAATCCGGGTAGGTCGCCATATTTCCGGCGAGGTCGCTATAATCCGGCAAGGTGGCCTCAAATCCGGCAAGGTCGCCACATTCCCGGCAAGGTCGCCATAAATCCGGCAAGGTCGCCACAAATCCGGCAATGTCGCCACAAATGCGGCAAGGTCGGCGTATTTCCGGCAAGGTCGCCATAAAGCCGGCAAGGTCGCAATAAATCCGGCAAGGTCGCCACAAATCCGTCAAGGTCGCCATATTTCCGGCAAGGTCGCCACTAATCCGGCAAAGTCGCCATATTCCCCGCAAGATCGCCAAAATTCCAGCAAGGTCGCCACAAACCCTTGGCGCATTTATGGCGACTTTGCCGGAAATATGGCGACTGCCTGATTTATGGCGACCTTGCCGGATTTATGGCGACCTTGCCGGAAATATGGAGAACTTGCCGGATTTGTGGCGACCTTGCAGGATTTGTGGCGATATTGCCGGAAATATGGTGACCTTTCCGGATTTATGGCGACCTTGTCGGATTTGTGGCGACCTTGCCGGATTTATGGCAACCTTGCCGGAAATATGGCGACCTTGCCGGATTTATGGCGAACTTGCCGGAATATGGCGACCTTGCCGGATTTGCGGCGACATTGCCGGATTTTTGGCGACCTTGCCGGAAATATGGCGACCTTGCCGAATTTATGGCGAACTTGCCGGAATATGGCGACCTTGGCGGATTTGCGGCGACATTGCCTGATTTATGGCGACCTTGCCGGAAATATGGCGACCTTGCCGGATTTATGGCGAACTTGCCGGAATATGGCGACCTTGCCGGGTTTGCGGCGACATTGCCGGATTTTTGGCGACCTTGCCGGAAATATGGCAACCTTGCCGGATTTATGGCGACCTTTCCGGATTTGTGGCGACCTTGCCGGATATATGGCGATATTGCCGGAAATATTGCGACCTTGCCGGATATGTGGCAACCTTGCCGGATTTATGGCGACCTTGCCGGAAATATGGCGACCTTGCCGGATTTGCGGTGACCTTGCCGGAAATATTGCGACCTTGCTGGAAACATGGGGCCTTGCCGGATTTGTGGCGACCTTGCCGGATTTGTGGCGACTTTGGCGGAAACATGGCTAGCTTGCCGGATTTGAGGCGACCTTGCCGGATTCATGACGACCTTGTCGGAATTGTGGCGACCTTGCCGGAAATATGGCGACCTTGCCGGATTTATGGCGAACTTGCCGGAATATGGCGACCTTGCCGGATTTGCGGCGACATTGCCGGATTTTTGGCGACCTTGCCGGAAATATGGCGACCTTGCCGGATTTATGGCGACCTTGCCGGATTTATGGCGATATTGCCGGAAATATTGCGACCTTGCCGGATTTGTGGCGACCTTGCCGGATTTATGGCGAACTTGCCGGAAATATGGCGACCTTGCCGGATTTGTGGCGACCTTGCCGGAAATATTGCGACATTGCCGGAAATATGGGGCCTTGCCGGATTTGTGGCGACCTTGCCGGATTTGTGGCGACTTTGCCGGAAATATGGCGACCTTGCCGGATTTGAGGCGACCTTGCCGGATTTATGACGACCTTGTCGGATTTGTGGCAACCTTGCCGGAAATATGGCGACCTTGCCGGATTTATGGCGAACTTGCCGGAATATGGCGACCTTGCCGGATTTGCGGCGACATTGCCGGATTTTTGGCGACCTTGCCGGAAATATGGCGACCTTGCCGAATTTATGGCGAACTTGCCGGAATATGGCGACCTTGGCGGATTTGCGGCGACATTGCCGGATTTTTGGCGACCTTGCCGGAAATATGGCGACCTTGCCGGATTTGTGGCGACCTTGCCGGATTTATGGCGACCTTGCCGGAAATATGGCGACCTTGCCGGATTTGTGGCGACCTTGCCGGAAATATTGCGACCTTGCCGGAAATATGGCGACCTCGCCGGATTTGTGGCGACCTTTTCGGATTTATGGCGACCTTGCCTGAAATATGGCGACCTCGCCGGATTTGTGGTGAACTTGCCGGATTTATGGCGACCTTGCCGGAAATATGGCTACCTCGCCGGATTTGTGGCGACCTTCCCGGATTGGCGTCCTTGCCGGAAATATGGCGACCTTGCGAAACGACCGATGTGTGGCAACCTTGCCGGATTTATTGCGACCTTGCCGGAAATATGGCGACCTTGCCGGAAATATGGCGACCTTGTCGGATATGTGGCGACCTTGCCGGATTTATGGCGAATTTGCCGGATTTGTGGCGGACGCCGGAAATATGGGGACCTCGCCGGATTTCTGGCGACCTCTCCGGATTTCTGGCGACCTTGCCGGATATATGGCGATATTGCCGGAAATATTGCGACCTTGCCGGATTTTTGGCGACCTTGCCGGATTTATGGCGACCTTGCCGGAAATATTGCGACCTTGCCGGATTTGTGGCGACCTTGCCGGAAATATTGCGACCTTGCTCGAAATATGGGGACCTTGCCGGATTTGTGGCGATCTTGACGGATTTATGGCGACCTTGCCGGAAATATGGCGACCTCGCCAAATTTATGGATACCTTGCCGGATTTGTGGCGACCTTGCCGGAAATATGGCGACCATGTCGGATTTATGTCGACCTTGCCGGATTTATGTCGACCTTGCCGGAAATATGGCGACCTCGCCGGATTTATGGCGAACTTGCCGGAATATGGCAACCTTGCCGGATTTGTGGCGACCTTGCCGGAAATATGGCGACCTCGCCGGATTTATGGATACCTTGCCGGATTTGTGGCGACCTTGCCGGAAATATGTCGACCTTGTCGGATTTATGGCGACCTTGCCGGATTTATGTCGACCTTGCCGGAAATATGGCGACCTCGCCGGATTTGTGGCGACCTTCCCGGATTTATGGCGACCTTGCCGGAAATATGGCGACCTTGCCGGATGTGTGGCAACCTTGCCGGATTTATTGCGACCTTGCCGGAAATATGGCGACCTTGCCGGACATATGGCGACCTTGCCGGATTTGCGGCGACATTGCAGGATTTTTGAAGACCTTGCCGGAAATATGGCGACCTCGCCAAATTTATGGATACCTTGCCGGATTTGTGGCGACATTGCCGGAAATATGGCGACCATGTCGGATTTATGTCGACCTTGCCGGATTTATGTCCACCTTGCCGGAAATATGGCGACCTCGCCGGATTTATGGCGAACTTGCCGGAATATGGCAACCTTGCCGGATTTGTGGCGACCTTGCCGGAAATATGGCGACCTCGCCGGATTTATGGATACCTTGCCGGATTTGTGGCGACCTTGCCGGAAATATGTCGACCTTGTCGGATTTATGGCGACCTTGCCGGATTTATGTCGACCTTGCCGGAAATATGGCGACCTCGCCGGATTTGTGGCGACCTTCCCGGATTTATGGCGACCTTGCCGGAAATATGGCGACCTTGCCGGAAATATGGCGACCTTGCCGGATTTGCGGCGACATTGCAGGATTTTTGACGACCTTGTCGTAAATATGGCGACCTTGACGGATTTATGGGGACCTTGCCGGAGATATGGCGACCTTGCCGGATTTGTGGCGACCTTGCCGGATTTATGGCAACCTTGCCGGATTTGTGGCGACCTTGCCGGAAATATGGCGACCTCGCCGGATTTATGGATACCTTGCCGGATTTGTGGCGACCTTGCCGGAAATATGGCGACCTTGACGGATTTATGGCGACCTTGCCGGATTTATGTCGACCTTGCCGGAAATATGGCGACCTCGCCGGATTTATGGCGAACTTGCCGGAATATGGCGACCTTGCCGGATTTGCGGCGACATTGCCGGATTTGTGGCGACCTTGCCGGAAATATGTCGACCTTGTCGGATTTATGGCGACCTTGCCGGATTTATGTCGACCTTGCCGGAAATATGGCGACCTCGCCGGATTTGTGGCGACCTTCCCGGATTTATGGCGACCTTGCCGGAAATATGGCGACCTTGCCGGATGTGTGGCAACCTTGCCGGATTTATTGCAACCTTGCCGGAAATATGGCGACCTTGCCGGAAATATGGCGACCTTGCCGGATTTGCGGCGACATTGCAGGATTTTTGACGACCTTGTCGTAAATATGGCGACCTTGACGGATTTATGGCGACCTTGCCGGAAATATGGCGACCTTGCCGGATTTGTGGCGACCTTGCCGGATTTATGGCAACCTTGCCGGATTTGTGGCGACCTTGCCGGAAATATGGCGACCTCGCCGGATTTATGGATACCTTGCCGGATTTGTGGCGACCTTGCCGGAAATATGGCGACCTTGACGGATTTATGGCGACCTTGCCGGATTTATGTCGACCTTGCCGGAAATATGGCGACCTCGCCGGATTTGTGGCGACCTTGCCGGATTTATTGCGACCTTGCCGGAAATATGGCGACCTTGCCGGACATATGGCGACCTTGCCGGATTTGCGGCGACATTGCAGGATTTTTGAAGACCTTGCCGGAAATATGGCGACCTCGCCAAATTTATGGATACCTTGCCGGATTTGTGGCGACATTGCCGGAAATATGGCGACCATGTCGGATTTATGTCGACCTTGCCGGATTTATGTCCACCTTGCCGGAAATATGGCGACCTCGCCGGATTTATGGCGAACTTGCCGGAATATGGCAACCTTGCCGGATTTGTGGCGACCTTGCCGGAAATATGGCGACCTCGCCGGATTTATGGATACCTTGCCGGATTTGTGGCGACCTTGCCGGAAATATGTCGACCTTGTCGGATTTATGGCGACCTTGCCGGATTTATGTCGACCTTGCCGGAAATATGGCGACCTCGCCGGATTTGTGGCGACCTTCCCGGATTTATGGCGACCTTGCCGGAAATATGGCGACCTTGCCGGATGTGTGGCAACCTTGCCGGATTTATTGCAACCTTGCCGGAAATATGGCGACCTTGCCGGAAATATGGCGACCTTGCCGGATTTGCGGCGACATTGCAGGATTTTTGACGACATTGTCGTAAATATGGCGACCTTGACGGATTTATGGGGACCTTGCCGGAAATATGGCGACCTTGCCGGATTTGTGGCGACCTTGCCGGATTTATGGCAACCTTGCCGGATTTGTGGCGACCTTGCCGGAAATATGGAGACCTCGCCGGATTTATGGATACCTTGCCGGATTTGTGGCGACCTTGCCGGAAATATGGCGACCTTGACGGATTTATGGCGACCTTGCCGGATTTATGTCGACATTGCCGGAAATATGGCGACCTCGCCGGATTTATGGCGAACTTGCCGGAATATGGCGACCTTGCCGGATTTGCGGCGACATTGCCGGATTTGTGGCGACCTTGCCGGAAATATGTCGACCTTGTCGGATTTATGGCGACCTTGCCGGATTTATGTCGACCTTGCCGGAAATATGGCGACCTCGCCGGATTTGTGGCGACCTTCCCGGATTTATGGCGACCTTGCCGGAAATATGGCGACCTTGCCGGATGTGTGGCAACCTTGCCGGATTTATTGCAACCTTGCCGGAAATATGGCGACCTTGCCGGAAATATGGCGACCTTGCCGGATTTGCGGCGACATTGCAGGATTTTTGACGACCTTGTCGTAAATATGGCGACCTTGACGGATTTATGGCGACCTTGCCGGAAATATGGCGACCTTGCCGGATTTGTGGCGACCTTGCCGGATTTATGGCAACCTTGCCGGATTTGTGGCGACCTTGCCGGAAATATGGCGACCTCGCCGGATTTATGGATACCTTGCCGGATTTGTGGCGACCTTGCCGGAAATATGGCGACCTTGACGGATTTATGGCGACCTTGCCGGATTTATGTCGACCTTGCCGGAAATATGGCGACCTCGCCGGATTTATGGCGAACTTGCCGGAATATGGCGACCTTGCCGGATTTGCGGCGACATTGCCGGATTTTTGGCGACCTTGCCGGAAATATGGCGACCTTGCCGGATGTGTGGCAACCTTGCCAGATTTATTGCGACCTTGCCGGAAATATGGCGACCTTGTCGGATTTATGGCGACCTTGCCGGATTTATGGCGACCTTGCCGGAAATATGGCGACCTCGCCGGATTTATGGCGAACTTGCCGGAATATGGCGACCTTGCCGGATTTGCGGCGACATTGCCGGATTTTTGGCGACCTTGCCGGAAATATGGCGACCTTGCCGGATGTGTGGCAACCTTGCCGGATTTATTGCGACCTTGCCGGAAATATAGCGACCTTGCCGGATTTATGGCGACCTTGCCGGATTTGAGGCGACCTTGCCGGATTTATGACAACCTTGTCGGATTTGTGGCGACCTTGCCGGAAATATGGCGACCTTGCCAGATTTATTGCGAATTTGACGGAATATGGCGACCTTGCCGGATTTGCGGCGACATTGCCGGATTTTTGGCGACCTTGCTGGAAATATGGCGACCTTGCCGGATTTATGGCGAACTTGCCGGAATATGGCGACCTTGCCGGATTTGCGGCGACATTGCCGGATTTTTGGCGACCTTGCCGGAAATATGGCGACCTTGACGGATTTATGGCGACCTTGCCGGATTTTTGGCTACCTTGCCGGAAATATGGCGACCTTGCCGGATTTATGGCAACCTTGCCGGATTTGTGGCGACCTTGCTGGAAATATGTCGACCTTGTCGGATTTATGGCGACCTCGCCGGATTTATGGCGAACTTGCCGGAATATGGCGACCTTGCCGGATTTGCGGCGACATTGTCGGATTTATGTCGACCTTGCCGGATTTATGTCGACCTTGCCGGAAATATGGCGACCTCGCCGGATTTATGGCGAACTTGCCGGAATATGGCGACCTTGCCGGATTTGCGGCGACCTTGCCGGATTTGAGGCGACCTTGCCGGATTTATGACGACCTTGTCGGATTTATGGCGACCTTGCCGGAAATATGGCGACCTTGCCGGATTTATGGCGAACTTGCCGGATATATGGCGATATTGCCGGAAATATTGCGACCTTGCCGGATTTGTGGCGACCTTGCCGGATTTATGGCGACCTTGCCGGAAATATGGCGACCTTGCCGGATTTGTGGCCACCTTGCCGGAAATATTGCGACCTTGCTCGAAATATGGGGACCTTGCCGGATTTGTGGCGACCTTGCCGGATTTATGGCGACTTTGCCTGAAATATGGAGACCTTGCCGGATTTGAGGCGACCTTGCCGGATTTATGACGACCTTGTCGGATTTGTGGCGACCTTGCCGGAAATATGGCGACCTCGTCGGATTTGTGGCGACCTTGTCGGATTTATGGCGACCTTGCCTGAAATATGGCGACCTCGCCGGATTTGTGCTGAACTTGCCGGATTTATGGCGACCTTGCCGGAAATATGGCTACCTCGCCGGATTTGTGGCGACCTTCCCGGATTTATGGCGACCTTGCTGGAAATATGGCGACCTTGCCGGATGTGTGGCAACCTTGCCGGATTTATTGCGACCTTGCCGGAAATATGGCGACCTTGCCGGATTTGAGGCGACCTTGCCGGATTTATGACAACCTTGTCGGATTTGTGGCGACCTTGCCGGAAATATGGCGACCTTGACGCATTTATGGCCAACTTGCCGGAATATGGCGACCTTGCCGGATTTGCGGCGACATTGCCGGATTTTTGGCGACCTTGCTGGAAATATGGCGACCTTGCCGGATATATGGCGAACTTGCCGGAATATGGCGACCTTGCCGGATTTGCGGCGACATTGCCGAATTTTTGGCGACCTTGCCGGAAATATGGCGATCTTGACGGATTTATGGCGACCTTGCCGGAAATATGGCGACCTTGCCGGATTTGTGGCGACCTTGCCGGATTTATGGCAACCTTGCCGGATTTGTGGCGACCTTGCCGGAAATATGGCGACCTCGCCGGATTTATGGATACCTTGCCGGATTTGTGGCGACCTTGCCGGAAATATGTCGACCTTGTCGGATTTATGGCGACCTTGCCGGATTTATGTCGACCTTGCCGGAAATATGGCGACCTCGCCGGATTTATGGCGAAATTGCCGGAATATGGCGACCTTGCCGGATTTGCGGCGACATTGCTGGATTTTTGGCGACCTTGCCGGAAATATGGCGACCTTGCCGGATGTGTGGCAACCTTGCCGGATTTATTGCGACCTTGCCGGATTTGCGGCGACATTGCCGGATTTTTGGCGACCTTGCCGGAAATATGGCGACCTTGACGGATTTATGGCGACCTTGCCGGATTTTTGGCTACCTTGCCGGAAATATGGCGACCTTGCCGGATTTATGGCGACATTGCCGGAAATATGGCGACCTTGCCGGATTTGTGGCGACCTTGCCGGAAATATGGCGACCTTGCCGGATTTATGGCGAACTTGCCGGATATATGGCGATATTGCCGGAAATATTGCGACCTTGCCGGATTTGTGGCGACCTTGCCGGATTTATGGCGACCTTGCCGGATTTGAGTCGACCTTGCCGGATTTATGACGACCTTGTCGGATTTGTGGCGACCTTGCCTGAAATATGGCGACCTCGTCGGATTTGTGGCGACCTTGTCGGATTTATGGCGACCTTGCCTGAAATATGGCGACCTCGCCGGATTTGTGCTGAACTTGCCGGATTTATGGCGACCTTGCCGGAAATATGGCAACTCGCCGGATTTGTGGCGACCTTCCCGGATTTATGGCGACCTTGCTGGAAATATGGCGACCTTGCCGGATGTGTGGCAACCTTGCCGGATTTATTGCGACCTTGCCGGAAATATGGCGACCTTGCCGGATTTGAGGCGACCTTGCCGGATTTATGACAACCTTGTCGGATTTGTGGCGACCTTGCCGGATTTATGGCCAACTTGCCGGAATATGGCGACCTTGCCGGATTTGCGGCGACATTGCCGGATTTTTGGCGACCTTGCTGGAAATATGGCGACCTTGCCGGATATATGGCGAACTTGCCGGAATATGGCGACCTTGCCGGATTTGCGGCGACATTGCCGGATTTTTGGCGACCTTGCCGGAAATATGGCGATCTTGACGGATTTATGGCGACCTTGCCGGAAATATGGCGACCTTGCCGGATTTGTGGCGACCTTGCCGGATTTATGGCAACCTTGCCGGATTTGTGGCGACCTTGCCGGAAATATGGCGACCTCGCCGGATTTATGGATACCTTGCCGGATTTGTGGCGACCTTGCCAGAAATATGTCGACCTTGTCGGATTTATGGCGACCTTGCCGGATTTATGTCGACCTTGCCGGAAATATGGCGACCTCGCCGGATTTATGGCGAACTTGCCGGAATATGGCGACCTTGCCGGATTTGCGGCGACATTGCTGGATTTTTGGCGACCTTGCCGGAAATATGGCGACCTTGCCGGATGTGTGGCAACCTTGCCGGATTTATTGCGACCTTGCCGGAAATATGGCGACCTTCTCGGATTTATGGCGACCTTGCCGGATATATGGCGACCTTGCCGGAAATATGGCGACCTTGCCGGAAATATGGCGACCTTGCCGGATTTATGGCGACCTTGCCGGATTTGAGGCGACCTTGCCGGATTCATGACGACCTTGTCGGATTTGTGGCGAACTTGCCGGAAATATGGCGACCTTGCCGGATTTATGGCGAACTTGCCGGAATATGGCGACCTTGCCGGATTTATGGCGAACTTGCCGGAATATGGCGACCTTGCCGGATTTGCGGCGACATTGCCGGATTTTTGGCTACCTTGCCGGAAATATGGCGACCTTGCCGGATTTATGGCGACCTTGCCGGAAATATGGCGACCTTGCCGGATTTGTGGCGACCTTGCCGTTTTATGGCAACCTTGCCGGATTTGTGGCGATCTTGCCGGAAATATGGCGACCTCGCCGGATTTATGGATACCTTGCCGGATTTGTGGCGACCTTGCCGGAAATATGGCGACCTTGCCGGGTTTATGGCGAACTTGCCGGAATATGGTGACCTTGCCGGATTTGCGGCGACATTGCCGGATTTTTGGCCACCTTGCCGGAAATATGGCGACCTTGCCGGATTTATGGCGACCTTGCCGGTTATATGGCGAACTTGCCGGAATATGGCGACCTTGCCGGATTTGCGGCGACATTGCCGGATTTTTGGCGACCTTGCCGGAAATATGGCGATCTTGACGGATTTATGGCGACCTTGCCGGAAATATGGCGACCTTGCCGGATTTGTGGCGACCTTGCCGGATTTATGGCAACCTTGCCGGATTTGTGGCGACCTTGCCGGAAATATGGCGACCTCGCCGGATTTATGGATACCTTGCCGGATTTGTGGCGACCTTGCCGGAAATATGTCGACCTTGTCGGATTTATGGCGACCTTGCCGGATTTATGTCGACCTTGCCGGAAATATGGCGACCACGCCGGATTTATGGCGAACTTGCCGGAATATGGCGACCTTGCCGGATTTGCGGCGACATTGCTGGATTTTTGGCGACCTTGCCGGAAATATGGCGACCTTGCCGGATGTGTGGCAACCTTGCCGGATTTATTGCGACCTTGCCGGAAATATGGCGACCTTCTCGGATTTATGGCGACCTTGCCGGATATATGGCGACCTTGCCGGAAATATGGCGACCTTGCCGGAAATATGGCGACCTTGCCGGATTTATGGCGACCTTGCCGGATTTGAGGCGACCTTGCCGGATTCATGACGACCTTGTCAGATTTGTGGCGAACTTGCCGGAAATATGGCGACCTTGCTGGATTTATGGCGAACTTGCCGGAATATGGCGACCTTGCCGGATTTATGGCGAACTTGCCGAAATATGGCGACCTTGCCGGATTTGCGGCGACATTGCCGGATTTTTGGCTACCTTGCCGGAAATATGGCGACCTTGCCGGATTTATGGCGACCTTGCCGGAAATATGGCGACCTTGCCGGATTTGTGGCGACCTTGCCGTTTTATGGCAACCTTGCCGGATTTGTGGCGATCTTGCCGGAAATATGGCGACCTCGCCGGATTTATGGATACCTTGCCGGATTTGTGGCGACCTTGCCGGAAATATGGCGACCTTGCCGGGTTTATGGCGAACTTGCCGGAATATGGTGACCTTGCCGGATTTGCGGCGACATTGCCGGATTTTTGGCCACCTTGCCGGAAATATGGCGACCTTGCCGGATTTATGGCGACCTTGCCGGTTATATGGCGAACTTGCCGGAATATGGCGACCTTGCCGGATTTGCGGCGACATTGCCGGATTTTTGGCGACCTTGCCGGAAATATGGCGATCTTGACGGATTTATGGCGACCTTGCCGGAAATATGGCGACCTTGCCGGATTTATGGCGACCTTGCCGGATTTGAGGCGACCTTGCCGGATTCATGACGACCTTGTCGGATTTGTGGCGAACTTGCCGGAAATATGGCGACCTTGCCGGATTTATGGCGAACTTGCCGGAATATGGCGACCTTGCCGGATTTATGGCGAACTTGCCGGAATATGGCGACCTTGCCGGATTTGCGGCGACATTGCCGGATTTTTGGCTACCTTGCCGGAAATATGGCGACCTTGCCGGATTTATGGCGACCTTGCCGGAAATATGGCGACCTTGCCGGATTTGTGGCGACCTTGCCGTTTTATGGCAACCTTGCCGGATTTGTGGCGATCTTGCCGGAAATATGGCGACCTCGCCGGATTTATGGATACCTTGCCGGATTTGTGGCGACCTTGCCGGAAATATGGCGACCTTGCCGGGTTTATGGCGAACTTGCCTGAATATGGTGACCTTGCCGGATTTGCGGCGACATTGCCGGATTTTTGGCCACCTTGCCGGAAATATGGCGACCTTGCCGGATTTATGGCGACCTTGCCGGTTATATGGCGAACTTGCCGGAATATGGCGACCTTGCCGGATTTGCGGCGACATTGCCGGATTTTGGCGACCTTGCCGGAAATATGGCGATCTTGACGGATTTATGGCGACCTTGCCGGAAATATGGCGACCTTGCCGGATTTGTGGCGACCTTGCCGGATTTATGGCAACCTTGCCGGATTTGTGGCGACCTTGCCGGAAATATGGCGACCTCGCCGGATTTATGGATACCTTGCCGGATTTGTGGCGACCTTGCCGGAAATATGTCGACCTTGTCGGATTTATGGCGACCTTGCCGGATTTATGTCGACCTTGCCGGAAATATGGCGACCTCGCCGGATTTATGGCGAACTTGCCGGAATATGGCGACCTTGCCGGATTTGCGGCGACATTGCTGGATTTTTGGCGACCTTGCCGGAAATATGGCGACCTTGCCGGATGTGTGGCAACCTTGCCGGATTTATTGCGACCTTGCCGGAAATATGGCGACCTTCTCGGATTTATGGCGACCTTGCCGGATATATGGCGACCTTGCCGGAAATATGGCGACCTTGCCGGAAATATGGCGACCTTGCCGGATTTATGGCGACCTTGCCGGATTTGAGGCGACCTTGCCGGATTCATGACGACCTTGTCAGATTTGTGGCGAACTTGCCGGAAATATGGCGACCTTGCTGGATTTATGGCGAACTTGCCGGAATATGGCGACCTTGCCGGATTTATGGCGAACTTGCCGAAATATGGCGACCTTGCCGGATTTGCGGCGACATTGCCGGATTTTTGGCTACCTTGCCGGAAATATGGCGACCTTGCCGGATTTATGGCGACCTTGCCGGAAATATGGCGACCTTGCCGGATTTGTGGCGACCTTGCCGTTTTATGGCAACCTTGCCGGATTTGTGGCGACCTTGCCGGAAATATGGCGACCTCGCCGGATTTATGGATACCTTGCCGGATTTGTGGCGACCTTGCCGGAAATATGGCGACCTTGCCGGATTTATGGCGAACTTGCCGGAATATGGTGACCTTGCCGGATTTGCGGCGACATTGCCGGATTTTTGGCCACCTTGCCGGAAATATGGCGACCTTGCCGGATTTATGGCGACCTTGCCAGAAATATGACGACCTTGCCGGATTTGTGGCGACCTTGCCGGAAATTTTGCGACCTTGCTGGAAATATGGGGACCTTGCCGGATTTTTGGCGACCTTGCCGGAAATATGGCGACCTTGCCGGATGTGCGGGCAACCTTGCCGGATTTATTGCGACCTTGCCGGAAATATGGCGACCTTGCCGGATTTATGGCGACCTTGCCGGATTTGAGGCGACCTTGCCGGATTTATGACGACGTTGTCGGATTTGTGGCGACCTTGCCGGAAATATGGCGACCTTGCCGGATTTATGGCGAACTTGCCGGAATATGGCGACCTTGCCGGATTTGCGGCGACATTGCCGGATTTTTGGCGACATTGCCGGAAATATGGCGACCTTGCCGGATTTATGGCGAACTTGCCGGAATATGGTGACCTTGCCGGATTTGCGGCGACATTGCCGGATTTTTTGCGACCTTGCCGGAAATATGGCGACCTTGCCGGATTTATGGCGACCTTGCCGGAAATATGGCGACCTTGCCGGATTTGTGGCGACCTTGCCGGAAATATTGCGACCTTGCTGGAAATATGGGGACCTTGCCGGATTTGTGGCGACCTTGCCGCATTTATGGCGACTTTGCCGGAAATATGGCGACCTTGCCGGATTTGAGGCGACCTTGCCGGATTTATGACGACCTTGTCGGATTTGTGGCGACCATATATCCATATAACCATATAACAATTACAGCACGGAAACAGGCCATCTCGACCCTTCTAGTCCGTGCCGA
The DNA here is from genome assembly GCA_038087875.1 of Malacoraja senta. Lineage (NCBI taxonomy): Eukaryota > Metazoa > Chordata > Chondrichthyes > Rajiformes > Rajidae > Malacoraja > Malacoraja senta. The sequence continues at coordinate 242,936 of JAXLNO010005403.1, forward strand.
ACACGTATTCCACCGTAGTCCCATATACATGCGCTCAGACCATAACCCTCCATTCCTTTCCCGTCCATATCTATCCAATTCATTTTAAATGATAAAAACGAACCTACCTCCACCACCTTCACTGGAAGCTCATTCCACACAGCCACCACTCTCTGAGTAAAGAAGTTCCCCCTCATGTTACCCCTAAACTTCTGTCCCTTAATTCTCAAGTCATGTCCCCTGGATTTATCAACCTTCAGACCCATTAGCATACCCAATACTATTTCTCGCCTAATGAAAATGTATTTCAGTTCCTCTACCCCCTCAGTTCCTCTATCCTCTGTCCTACAGTACATCTGGGAGATTGTTTGTGTCTTTCTCAGTAAAGGCAGATACGAAGTACCTGTTCAACTCTTATGCCATTTCCTTGTTACCCTTAATAATTTCACCCGTGTCTGCCTTCAAGGGACCCACATTTGACTTTGCTACTCTTTTACCCTTAACATATCTAAAGAAGCTTTTACTGTCCTTTATATTCCTGGCCAGCTTCCCTTCGTAGTTCTTCTTTTCAGCCGTATAGCCCGATTTGTTTCTTTCTGTTGTCCTATGAAAGTTTCTCAATCCTCTGGCTTCCGGGTACTCTTTGCTAGTTATACATCTTTTCATTTAGTTTTATTCTATCCCTAACTTATCTTGTCAGCCACCGTTGCCTCCTAATCCCCTCTAAATCCCTCTGACCCCTCTAAACCCCTCTAAACCCTTGTAATCCCCTCTATACCCTCTAAACCACTCTAAACACCTAAACCCCTCTGAAGACCTCTACACCCTCTAACCCCTCTATACCCCTCTAAACCCTTCTACATCCCTCCAAACCTCTAAAGCCCTCTAAACCCCTCTAAAGTACTCTAAATACATCTAAAGCCCTCTAAACCGCTTGAAACCCCTCGAAATCACTCTAACCCCCTCTAAACCCCCCTTAGCCACGCTATGCCCCTCTATGCCCCTCTAACCCCATTGAAACCCCTCGAAACCCCACGAAACCTCGCTAAACCCTCTAAACCACTCTAAACACAGTTCTGTGGGGGCGCTGCAAGCCGGCAGCCCTGACAGCAGCGTGTTCGTTCTTTCTAATTTTCTTGTTTTTTCCGTATGTCCTAATGTATGTTTTTAATGTTTCTTTGTGTGTCTTGTGTGGGGTGGTTTGCGGGGGTGGGGGAGGGGGTTAAGGGGGAAACCGTTTCTATGTCGCCTCCCCAGTGGCCTAACATCGAGACGCGCCCGGGGCGAGCATTCTTTCCTCGCGGAGCGGGCGATGTCTCGCCGGGGATCGCCGGAGGTGAGCGCTCCTTTCGCTGGCCCGCGGCAACCAGGTCTGCGGAGCAGCATGGGATCCCTCGTTGGGGACCCGGGAGGGGAAGAGCTCCGACCGCCGGCCCGCGGCCAACTTTTACCGCGGGCTCGGCGTGGAGTTACCATCAGGAGCGGGTCCCTCGCCGGGGATCCCTGGAGAAGAGCTCCGACGGTCGGCCCGCGGCCTACATCATCCAGAAGCCGCGAACTGCGGTGCTTCAGGCTTGCGCGGCGTCCGGAGCCTGGGATCCCTCGTTGGCTACCATGGAGGAGAAGAGCTCCGACCGCCGGCCCGCGGCCTACTTCTACGCTGGCGTGGCGTGGACTACCATCAGGAGCGGGGTCTCTCGCCGGGTATCCATGGAGAGGGGTTCCGACTGCCGGCCCTGCGGTCTGCGGTGCTTCTGGCTGCGGCGCGGCGGGGACTTTAGTTCTTCGACCGCCGGCTTGCGGCCTACACCAACCTGAAGCCGCGGTCTCCGGTAGGGAAGCACCGATTTAGGACTTACCTGGACTTTACCTTGTCTCCACATCTGGACACCAGCAGCGGTGACGGCGGAGGGTTGAGGTCCCTCCCACGGGGGAAATGGAGCAGGACTGGCGATTTTCTGTGCCTTCCACCATAGTGAACACCTCAAAACAGCTCTAAACACGTTCAAACCCGTCTATACCCGTCTAGACCCCTGTAAACCCCTCTGAACTCCTCTGAACCGCTCTAAACCCATCTAAAGCCATCGATATCCCTCTAAACCTAAACCCCTCCAAACAGCTCTAACCCCTCTAAATCTCTCTAAACCCGTTTAACCCTCAACACGTTTAAACCACTCTAAACACCTCTAAAGCCCTCTAATACCTCTAAACCACTGTAAACCCCACTACCTCCCTGTAAACCCATCTAAACCCCTTGAAACCCCTCGAAACCCCTCTCGACCCTTCTAAGCCCTTCCAAACCACTTAACACACTTCTAACGCACTCTAAACTTATCTAAACCCATCTAATCCCCCTATAAATACCTCTAAACCCCCTCAAATCCCCTTCTAAACCACTCAAATGCCCAGACGTAACAACAGCTTCGCACAGAAACTGAGCCGCAGATGCTGCTTTCAACTGAACATATACACAATAAGCTGGAGTAACCCAGTGTGACAGACAGCATCTGTGGAGAGAAGGGTCTCGAAAAGGAACTGTGCGAATCCGCACTGACCAGCGATCCCCACACATTATCAATGTCCTACACACACTGGGGACAATTTACATTTAAACCTGTATATCTACAAGCCTGCGCGTATTTGGAGTTTGGGAGGAAACCGAAGATGTCGGGGAATTCCACGCGGTCAGTGGGAGAACGTACAAACTCCGTACAGACAGCACGCTTGGTCGGGATTGAACCCGCGTCTCTGGCGCTGTAAGGCAGCAACTACCGCTGTGCTAGCGTGCTGCATAGCTTGAGCTTAGAAACGCTGATATAACATATGTGGTCACAAAAATCTGGAGTAACAGTGGGGCAGGCAGCATCTCTGGAGAAAATCCACGCGGTTACGGGGAGAACGTACAAATCGTACAGACGGCGGCCGTGGTCGGAATCGAACCCGGGTCTGAACCTGTGAGGCAGCAACTCTTCCGCTGCGCTACTGTTTACTGGCGCCCTCCCATAATTTCCCATTTATTGGTGCCATTCTCTAAATCCCCATTGACTGGTGCCCTCCCCTAATGCACCATTTAATGTTGCGCTCCCCTAATTCTCCATTTATTAGTGTCCTCCCCTAATTCCCCATTTACTGAGGCTCGCTCTTTTCGCACCAGGCTCGTAGCGTGCGCCCGGCTCCTAGTTTGCGGACGAGGTTCGTAGGTTTTGCAGCAGGCTGGCACTTTTCGCACCAGATCGCACTTTTCGGACCAGGCCGGCATTTTTCGCAGATGGCTCATACTTTTCGCACCAGGCTCGCAGTTTTCGCACTCCACTCGCAAATTTCGCACAAGGCTCGCAGTTTTCGCTACCAGGCTCCTACTTTTCTCACCTGACTCGCACCTTTCGCACCAGGCTCGCATCTTTCGCACCAGGCTCGCACCTATCGCACCAAGCTCGCACTTTTAGCACCAGGCGCGAAGCTTTCTCACCAGGCTCGCATCTTTCGCACCAGGCTCGCAGTTCTCCGCCAGGATTACAACTTTCGCACCATGATCTCAGTTTTCGCACCAGGCTGGCAGTTTTAGCACCAGGCTCGCATTTTTTTGCAGCCGGTTCGCACTCTTCGCACCACAATCGCTCTTTTCGCACCAGACCCGCACTTTTCGCACCAGTCTCGTAGTTTTTACGCCAGGCTCGCACTTTTCGTACCAGGATCACACTTTTCGTAATAGACTCGCTCTTTTCGCAGCGGGATCGCACTTTTCGCACCACGGTCGCAGTTTTTGCGCCAGGCTCCCGGTTTTCGCACCAGGATTGCAGTTTTCGCACCAGGCTCCCACATTTCGCAGCAGGCTCGCACGTTTGGCACCAGGCTCGCATTTTTCGCACGAGGCTCGCACTATTCGCACCACGCTCGCCCTTTTCGCACCAGGCTCGCGAGATAGACACAAACTTTTGTCGTCACAACCCTTAGTAGACACAACCCGTGGTATGAACAAAACTTGGCCGAAACAAAGCTTGGTAGATTTAACCTTCGTTTGACACAACCCTGGGTAAACACAACCCTTGGTAAGCAAACCCCTTGGTAGAGACAACACTTGGTAGACACAGCCCTTAGGAGACAGAGCCATTCGTCGACACAACCTTGGGTAGTCACAGCCCTTGGTACACACCACCCTTGGTAGACAGTCTTTGTAGGCACAACGCTTGGTAAACATGAGCCTAGGCAAACACGACCCTTGGTAAACACGACCTTTAGCAAACACGACCTTTAGCAAACACAACGGTTGGTGAACATGAACATTGGCAAACACGACCTTTGAGAAACACGACTCTTTGGGAACATGACCTTTGTTAAACACGTCCCTTGGCAAACACTTCCCCTAGTAAACACTACCTCTGGTAAACACAACCCTTGGTAAACAGAGCGATCCTGGTGCGAAAACTGTGAACTGGCTCAAAAAGTGCGAGCCTGGTGCAAAAAGTGAGAGCTTGCTGCGAAAGTGGGAGCCTGCTGCGAAATGTGGGAGCCTGGTGCGAAAACTGCGAGTCTTGTGCGAAAATTGCGAGACTGGTGCGAAAAGTACGAGCAGTCTGCGAAAAATGCCTGCCTGGTCCGAAAAGTGCAAGCTGGTCCGAAAAGTGCGAGCCTGGTACTAAAGCTGCGAACCTCGTCCGCAAACTACGAGCCGGGCGCACAAGCTGCGAGCGTAGTGCGAAAAGAGCGAGCCTCAGTAAATGGGGAATTACGGGAGGGCACTAATAAATGGGGAATTAGGGGAGCGCAACATTAAATGGTGAAATAGGGGAGGACACCATTAAATGGGGATTTAGGGGATGGCACCAGTAAATGGGAAATTATGGGAGTAAACAGTGGCGCAGCGATAGAGTTGCTGCCTCACAGGTTCAGAGACCCGGGTTCGATTTCGACCACGGCCGCCGTCTGACGGTTTGTACGTTCTCCCCGTGACCGCGTGGATTTTCCCCAGAGATGCTGCCTGCCCCGCATTTACTCCAGATGTTTGTGACCAGATATGTTATACTTGCGTTTCTGAGCTCAAGCTATCCAGCACGGTGGCACAGCGGTAGATTTGCTGCTTTACAGCGCCAGAGACGCGGGTTCAATCCAGACGAAGGGTGCCGTCTGTACGGAGTTTGTACGTTCTCCCCCTGTCGCCATAAATCCGGCAAGGTCGCCAAAAATGCGGCAAGGTCGCCATAAATCCGGCAAGGTCGCCATATTTCCGGCAAGTCGCCATAAATCCGGCGATGTCGCCAAATTTCCGACGAGGTCACTATAAATCCGGTAAGGTCGCCATATTTCCGGCAAGGTCGCCATAAATGCGCAAGGTCGCCACAAATCGGGCAATGTCGCCATATTTCCGACAAGGTCGCCATAAATCCGGCAAGTTTGCCTCAAATCCGGCAAGGTCGCCATATGTTCGGCAAAATCGACATTAATCCGGCAAGGTGGCGTCAAATCCGGCAAGGTCGCCACATTTCCGGCAAGGTCGCCATATTTCCGGCGTTCACCATAAATCCGGCATTGTCGCCACAAATGCGACAAGGTCGCCATATTTCCGGCAAGGTCGCCAGAAATCCGGCAAGGTCGCCACAAATCCGGCAAAGTCGCCATAACTCCGGCAAGGTCGCGGTATTTCCGGCACGGTCGCCATAAATCCGGCAAGGTCGCCACATTTGCGGGAAGGTCGCCATAAATCCGGCAAGGTCTCCACAAATACGGCAAGGTCGCCACAATTCCGGCAAGGTCGCCATAAATCCGGCAAGGTCGCCTCAAATCCGGCAAGATCGCCACATCCCCGGCAAGGTTGCCATACATCCGGCAAGGTCGCCACAAACCCGTCATGGTCGCCACATTTCAGGCAAGGTCGCCATAAATCCGGCAAGGTCGCCACAAATCCGGCAAGGTCGACACATTTCCGGCAAGGTCGCCATTAATCCGGGAATGTCGCACTAAATCCGGCAAGGTCGCCACAAATGCGGCAAGGTCGCCACATCCCCGGCAAGGTCGCCATAAATCCGGCAAGGTCGCCACAAACCAGGCAAACTCGCCACATATCCTGCAATGTCGCCATATTTCCGGCAAGGTGGCCATAAATCCGGCAAGGTCGCCAAAAATGCGGCAAGGTCGCCATAAATCCGGCAAGGTCGCGATATTTCCGGCAAGTCGCCATAAATCCGGCGATGTCGCCATATTTCCGACGAGGTCACCATAAATCCGGTAAGGTCGCCATATTTCCGGCAAGGTCGCCATAAATGCGGCAAGGTCGCCACAAATCGGGCAATGTCGCCATATTTCCGACAAAGTCGCCATAAATCCGGCAAGTTTGCGTCAAATCCGGCAAGGTCGCCATATGTCCGTCAAAATCGACATTAATCCGGCAAGGTGGCGTCAAATCCGGCAAGGTCGCCACATTTCCGGCAAGGTCGCCATATTTCCGGCAAGTTCACCATAAATCCGGCTTTGTCGCCACAAATGCGACAAGGTCGCCATATTTCCGGCAAGGTCGCCAGAAATCCGGCAAGTTTGCCACAAATCGGGCAAGGTCGCCATATTTCCGACAAGGTCGCCATAAATCCGGCAAGTTTGCCTCAAATCCGGCAAGGTCACCATATTCCCGGCAAAGTCGACATTAATCCGGAAGGTGGCGTCAAATCCGGCAAGGTCGCCACATTTCCGGCAAGATCGCCATATTTCCGGCAAGGTCGCCATAAATCCGGCAAGGTCGCCACAAAATGCGGCAAGGTCGCCATATTTCCGGCAAGGTCGCCATAAATCCGGCAAGGTCGCCACATTTCCGGCGAGGTCGCCACAAATCCGGCAAGGTGACCGCAAATCCGGCAAGGTATCCATATTTCCGGCAAGGTCGCCATAAATCCGGCATGGTGGACACAAGTCAGGGAAGGTGGCCATATTTCCGGCGAAGTCGCCGTAAATCCGGCAAGGTGGCCTCAAATCCGGCAGGTTCGCCATATTTCCGGCGAGGTCGCCGTAAATGCTGCAAGGTGGCCTCAAATCCGGCAAGGTCGCCACATTTCCGGCGAGGTCGCCATGAATCTGGCAAGGTCGCCATAAATCCGGCAAGGTCTCCATAAATCCGGCAAGGTCGCCTTAAATACGGCGAGGTCGCCATATTTCCGGCAAGGTGGCTAAGAACCCGGCAAGGTCGCCATAAATCCGGCTAGGACGCCATAAATCCGGCAACGTCGCCATATTTCCGGCAAGGTTGCCACAAATCCGGCACGGTCGCCATATTTCCGTCAAGGTCGCCATAAATCCGGCAAGGTCGCCACAAATCCGGCAACGCCGCAATATTTTCGGCAAGGTCGCCATGAATCCGGCAAGGTCGCCCCAAATCCGGCAAGGTCGCCATATTTCCGGCAATGTCGTCATATATCCGGCAAA
>JAXLNO010005403.1:250521-286103 GCA_038087875.1 Malacoraja senta
CAATAAATCCGGCAAGGTCGCCACAAATCCGTCAAGGTCGCCACATTTGCGGCAATGTCGCCTTAAATCCGGCAAGGTCGCCACAAACCCGGCAAGGTCGCCATATTTCCGGCAAGGTCGCCACTAATCCGGCAAAGTCGCCATATTTCCCGCAAAATCGCCATAATTCCAGCAAGGTCGCCACAAACCCGGCAAGGCCGCCATATTACCGGCATGGTCGCCATAATTCCGGCAAGGTGGCCACAAATCAAGGTAGGTCGCCATATTTCCGGCAATGTCACTAAAATCGGCAAGGTGGCCTCAAATCCGGCTAGGTCGCCATATTTCCGGCGAGGTCGCTATAATCCGGCAAGGTGGCCTCAAATCCGGCAAGGTCGCCACATTTCCGGCAAGGTCGCCATAAATCCGGCAAGGTCGCCACAAATCCGGCAATGTCGCCACAAATGCGGCAAGGTCGCCATATTTCCGGCAAGGTCGCCATAAATCCGGCAAGGTCGCCACAAATGCGGCAAGGTCGACATATTTCCGGCAAGATCGCCATAAATCCGGCTAGGTCGGTACAAATGCGGCAAGGTCGGCATATTTCCGGCAAGGTCGCCATAAATCCGGCAAGGTCGCAATAAATCCGGCAAGGTCGCCACAAATCCGTCAAGGTCGCCACATTTGCGGCAATGTCGCCTTAAATCCGGCAAGGTCGCCACAATTACGGCAAGGTCGCCACAATTCCGGCAAGGTTGCCATAAATCCCGCAAGCTCGCCGCAAATGCGGCAAGGTCGCCACATCCCCGACAAGGTCGACATAAATGCGGCAAGGTCGCCACAAATCCGTCAAGGTCGCCACATTTCAGGCTAGGTCGCCATAAATCCGGCAAGGTCGCCACAAATCCGGCAAGGTCGCCACATTTCAGGCTAGGTCGCCATAAATCCGGCAAGGTCGCCACAAATCCGGCAAGGTCGCCACATTTCCGGCAAGGTAGCCATATTTCCAGCAAGGTCTCCATAAATCCGGCAAGGTCGCCTCAAATGCGGCAAGGTCGACATCTTTCCGGCAAGGTCGCAATAAATCCTGCAAGGTCACCACAAATGCGGCAAGGTCGCCATTAATCCGGCAAGGTCGCCACAAATGCGGCAACGTCGCCACAAATGCGGCAACGTCGCCATATTTCCAGCAAGGTCGCCATAAATCCGGCAAAGTCGCCATAAATCCGGCAAGGTCGCCACAAATCCGGCAAGGTCTCCACATTTCCGGCAAGGTCGGTACAAATGCGGCAAGGTCGGCATATTTCCGGCAAGGTCGCCATAAATCCGGCAAGGTCGCAATAAATCCGGCAAGGTCGACACAAATCCGTCAAGGACGCCACATTTGCGGCAATGTCGCCTTAAATCCGGCAAGGACGCCACAATTACGGCAAGGTCGCCACAATTCCGGCAAGGTCGCCATAAATCCGGCAAGGTCGCCGCAAATGCGGCAAGGTCGCCACATCCCCGACAAGGTCGACATAAATGCGGCAAGGTCGCCACAAATCCGTCAAGGTCGCCACATTTCAGGCTAGGTCGCCATAAATCCGGCAAGGTCGCCACAAATCCGGCAAGGTCGCCACATTTCAGGCTAGGTCGCCATAAATCCGGCAAGGTCGCCACAAATCCGGCAAGGTCGCCACATTTCCGGCAAGGTAGCCATATTTCCAGCAAGGTCTCCATAAATCCGGCAAGGTCGCCTCAAATGCGGCAAGGTCGACATCTTTCCGGCAAGGTCGCAATAAATCCTCCAAGGTCACCACAAATGCGGCAAGGTCGCCATTAATCCGGCAAGGTCGCCACAAATGCGGCAACGTCGCCACAAATGCGGCAACGTCGCCATATTTCCAGGAAGGTCGCCATAAATCCGGCAAAGTCGCCATATATCCGGCAAGGTCGCCACAAATCCGGCAAGGTCTCCACATTTCCGGCAAGGTCGCCACAAATCCGGCAAGGTCGCCAAAAATCCGGCACGGTCGCTATATATCCGACAAGGTCGCCATGAATCCGACAAGGTCGCCACAAGTCCGGCAAGGTCGCCACATTTCCGGCAAGATCGCCATAAATCCGGCAAGGCCTCCACAAATCCGGCAAGGACGCCACATTTCCGGCAAGGTCGCAATTAATCTGGCAAGGTCGCCACAAGTCCGACGAGGTCGCCATATTTCCGGCAAGGTCGCCATAAATCCCGCATGGACGCCACAAATCCGGCAAGGTCGCCATATTTCCGGCAAGGTCGCCATAAATCCGGCAAGGTCGCCACAAATCCGGCAAGGTAGCCATATTTCCAGCAAGGTCTCCATAAATCCGGCAAGGTCGCCACAAATGCGGCAAGGTCGACATCTTTCCGCCAAGATCGCAATAAATCCTGCAAGGTCGCCACAAATGCGGCAAGGTCGACATATTTCCGGCAATGTCGCCATTAATACGGCAAGGTCGCCACAAATGCGGCAACGTCGCCATATTTCCAGCAAGGTCGCCATAAATCCGGCAAAGTCGCCATAAATCCGGCAAGGTCGCCACAAATCCGGCAAGGTCTCCACATTTCCGGCAAGGTCGCCACAAACCCGAAAAGGTCGCCAAAAATCCGGCACTGTCGCTATATATCCGACAAGGTCGCCATGAATCCGGCATGGTCGCCACAAGTCCGGCAAGGTCGCCACATTTCCGGCAAGATCGCCATAAATCCGGCAAGGCCTCCACAAATCCGGCAAGGACGCCACATTTCCGGCAAGGTCGCAATAAATCTGGCAAGGTCGCCACAAATCCGACGAGGTCGCCATATTTCCGGCAAGGTCGCCATAAATCCCGCAAGGACGCCACAAATCCGGCTAGGTCGCCATGTTTCCGGCAAGGTAGCCATCAATCCGGCAAGGTCGCCACAAACCCGGCAAGGCCGCCATATTACCGGCATGGTCGCCATAATTCCGGCAAGGTGGCCACAAATCAAGGTAGGTCGCCATATTTCCGGCAATGTCACTAAAATCGGCTAGGTGGCCTCAAATCCGGCTAGGTCGCCATATTTCCGGCGAGGTCGCTATAATCCTGCAAGGTGGCCTCAAATCCGGCAAGGTCGCCACATTCCCGGCAAGGTCGCCATAAATCCGGCAAGGTCGCCACAAATCCGGCAATGTCGCCACAAATGCGGCAAGGTCGCCATATTTCCGGCAAGGTCGCCATAAATCCGGCAAGGTCGCCACAAATGCGGCAAGGTCGATATATTTCCGGCAAGATCGCCATAAATCCGGCAAGGTCGGTACAAATGCGGCAAGGTCGGCATATTTCCGGCAAGGTCGCCATAAATCCGGCAAGGTCGCAATAAATCCGGCAAGGTCGCCACAAATCCGTCAAGGTCGCCACATTTGCGGCAATGTCGCCTTAAATCCGGCAAGGTCGCCACAATTACGGCAAGGTCGCCATAATTCCGGCAAGGTCGCCATAAATCCGGCAAGGTCGCCGCAAATGCGGCAAGGTCGCCACATCCCCGACAAGGTCGACATAAATGCGGCAAGGTCGCCACAAATCCGTCAAGGTCGCCACATTTCAGGCTAGGTCGCCATAAATCCGGCAAGGTCGCCACAAATCCGGCAAGGTCGCCACATTTCAGGCTAGGTCGCCATAAATCCGGCAAGGTCGCCACAAATCCGGCAAGGTCGCCACATTTCCGGCAAGGTAGCCATATTTCCAGCAAGGTCTCCATAAATCCGGCAAGGTCGCCTCAAATGCGGCAAGGTCGACATCTTTCCGGCAAGGTCGCAATAAATCCTGCAAGGTCACCACAAATGCGGCAAGGTCGCCATTAATCCGGCAAGGTCGCCACAAATGCGGCAACGTCGCCAGAAATGCGGCAACGTCGCCATATTTCCAGCAAGGTCGCCATAAATCCGCCAAAGTCGCCATAAATCCGGCAAGGTCGCCACAAATCCGGCAAGGTCTCCACATTTCCGGCAAGGTCGCCACAAATCCGGCAAGGTCGCCAAAAATCCGGCACGGTCGCTATGTATCCGACAAGGTCGCCATGAATCCGACAAGGTCGCCACAAGTCCGGCAAGGTCGCCACATTTCCGGCAAGATCGCCATAAATCCGGCAAGGCCTCCACAAATCCGGCAAGGACGCCACATTTCCGGCAAGGTCGCAATTAATCTGGCAAGGTCGCCACAAATCCGACGAGGTCGCCATATTTCCGGCAAGGTCGCCATAAATCCCGCAAGGACGCCACAAATCCGGCAAGGTCGCCATATTTCCGGCAAGGTCGTCATAAATCCAGCAAGGTCGCCAAAAATCCGGCAAGGTCGCTATATTTCCGACAAGGTCGCCATAAATCCGGCAAGGTCGCCACAAATCCGGCAATATTCGCCACATCCCCGGCAAGGTCGCCATAAATCCGGCAAGGTCGCCACTAATCCGGCAAGGTCGCCACATTTCCGGCAAGGACGCCACATTTCCGGCAAGGTCGCAATAAATCTGGCAAGGTCGCCACAAATCCGGCAAGGTCGCCACATTTCCGGCAAGGTCGCCATTAATCTGGCAAGGTCACCACAAACCCGGCAAGGTCGCCACATTTCCGGCAAGGTCGCCATTATTCCGGGAAGATCGCCATAGATCCGGCAAGGTCGCCACATTCCCGGCAAGGCCGCCATAAATCCGGCAAGGTCGCTACAAATCCCGCAAGGTCGCCACATTTCCGGCAAGGTCGCCATAAATCGGCAAGGTCGGCACAAATCCGCCAGGTCGCCATAAATCCGACAAGGCCGCCACAAATCCGGCAAGGACGCCACAATTCCGGCAGGGTCGCAATAAATCTGGCAAGGTGGCCACAAATCCGACAAGGTCGCCATGTTTCCGGTACGGTCGCCATAAATCCGGCCAGGTCGCCACAATTCCGGCAAGGTCGCCATATTTCCGGCAATGTCGCCATAAATCCCGCAAGGTCGCCACAAATGCGGCAAGGTCGACATATTTCCGGTAAAGTCGCCATGAATCCGGCAAGGTCGCCACAAATGCGGCAACGTCGCCATATTTCCAGCAAGGTCGCCATAAATCCGGCAAAGTCGCCATAAATCCGGCAAGGTCGCCACAAATCCGGCAAGGTCACCACATTTCCGGCAAGGTCGCCACGAATCCAGCAAGGTCGCCAAAAATCCGGCAAGGTCGCTATATTTCCGACAAGGTCGCCATAAATCCGGCAAGTTTACGTCAAATCCGGCAAGGTCGCCATTATTCCGGGAAGGTCGCCATTGATCCGGCAAGGTCGCCACATTCCCGGCAAGGCAGCCATAAATCCGGCAAGGTCGCCACAAATCCGGCAAGGTCGCCACATATCCGGCAAGGTCGCCATAAATCAGGAAGGTCGGCACAAATCCGGCAAGGTCGCCACATTCCCGACAAGGTCGCCATAAATCCGGCAAGGCCGCCACAAATCCGGCAAGGACGCCACAATTCCGGCAAGGTCGCCATAAATCTGGCAAGGTGGCCACAAATCCGACAAGGTCGCCATATTTCCGGCAAGCTCGCCATCAATCCCGCAAGGTCGCCACAAATCGGGCAAGGTCGCCATATTTCCGGCAAGGTCGCCATAAATCCGCCAAGGTCGCCACAAATCCGGCAAGATCGCCATAATTCCGGCAAGGTCGCCACAAATCCGGCAAGGTCGTCATATTTCCGGCATGGTCGCCATAATTCCGGAAGGTGGCCTCAAATCCGGCAAAGTCGCCACATTCCCGGCAATGCCGCCATAAATCTCGGCAAGGTCGCCACAAACCCGGCAAGGTCGCCACATTTCCAGCAAGGTCGCCATAAATCCGGCAAGGTCGCCACAAATCCGGCAAGGTCGCCACATTTCCGGCAAGGTAGCCATATTTCCAGCAAGGTCTCCATAAATCCGGCAAGGTCGCCACAAATGCGGCAAGGTCGACATCTTTCCGGCAAGATCGCAATAAATCCTGCAAGGTCGCCACAAATGCGGCAAGGTCGACATATTTCCGGCAATGTCGCCATTAATACGGCAAGGTCGCCACAAATGCGGCAACGTCGCCATATTTCCAGCAAGGTCGCCATAAATCCGGCAAAGTCGCCATAAATCCGGCAAGGTCGCCACAAATCCGGCAAGGTCTCCACATTTCCGGCAAGGTCGCCACAAACCCGGCAAGGTCGCCAAAAATCCGGCACTGTCGCTATATATCCGACAAGGTCGCCATGAATCCGGCAAGGTCGCCACAAGTCCGGCAAGGTCGCCACATTTCCGGCAAGATCGCCATAAATCCGGCAAGGCCTCCACAAATCCGGCAAGGACGCCACATTTCCGGCAAGGTCGCAATAAATCTGGCAAGGTCGCCACAAATCCGACGAGGTCGCCATATTTCCGGCAAGGTCGCCATAAATCCCGCAAGGACGCCACAAATCCGGCAAGGTCGCCATATTTCCGGCAAGGTAGCCATCAATCCGGCAAGGTCGCCACAAACCCGGCAAGGCCGCCATATTACCGGCATGGTCGCCATAATTCCGGCAAGGTGGCCACAAATCAAGGTAGGTCGCCATATTTCCGGCAATGTCACTAAAATCGGCAAGGTGGCCTCAAATCCGGCTAGGTCGCCATATTTCCGGCGAGGTCGCCATAAATCCGGCAAGGTCGCCACAAATCCGGCAATGTCGCCACAAATGCGGCAAGGTCGCCATATTTCCGGCAAGGTCGCCATAAATCCGGCAAGGTCGCCACAAATGCGGCAAGGTCGATATATTTCCGGCAAGATCGCCATAAATCCGGCAAGGTCGGTACAAATGCGGCAAGGTCGGCATATTTCCGGCAAGGTCGCCATAAATCCGGCAAGGTCGCAATAAATCCGGCAAGGTCGCCACAAATCCGTCAAGGTCGCCACATTTGCGGCAATGTCGCCTTAAATCCGGCAAGGTCGCCACAATTACGGCAAGGTCGCCACAATTCCGGCAAGGTCGCCATAAATCCGGCAAGGTCGCCGCAAATGCGGCAAGGTCGCCACATCGCCGACAAGGTCGACATAAATGCGGCAAGGTCGCCACAAATCCGTCAAGGTCGCCACATTTCAGGCTAGGTCGCCATAAATCCGGCAAGGTCGGCACAAATCCGGCAAGGTCGCCACATTTCAGGCTAGGTCGCCATAAATCCGGCAAGGTCGCCACAAATCCGGCAAGGTCGCCACATTTCCGGCAAGGTAGCCATATTTCCAGCAAGGTCTCCATAAATCCGGCAAGGTCGCCTCAAATGCGGAAAGGTCGACATCTTTCCGGCAAGGTCGCAATAAATCCTGCAAGGTCACCACAAATGCGGCAAGGTCGCCATTAATCCGGCAAGGTCGCCACAAATGCGGCAACGTCGCCACAAATGCGGCAACGTCGCCATATTTCCAGGAAGGTCGCCATGAATCCGGCAAAGTCGCCATAAATCCGGCAAGGTCGCCACAAATCCGGCAAGGTCTCCACATTTCCGGCAAGGTCGCCACAAATCCGGCAAGGTCGCCAAAAATCAAGGTAGGTCGCCATATTTCCGGCAATGTCACTAAAATCGGCAAGGTGGCCTCAAATCCGGCTAGGTCGCCATATTTCCGGCGAGGTCGCTATAATCCTGCAAGGTGGCCTCAAATCCGGCAAGGTCGCCACATTCCTTGCCGCCATAAATCCCGCAAGGACGCCACATCCCCGACAAGGTCGACATAAATGCGGGAAGGTCGCCACAAATCCGTCAAGGTCGCCACATTTCAGGCTAGGTCGCCATAAATCCGGCAAGGTCGCCACAAATCCGGCAAGGTCGCCATTATTCCGGGAAGATCGCCATAGATCCGGCAAGGTCGCCACATTTCCGGCAAGGCCGCCATAAATCCGGCAAGGTCGCCACAAACCCCGCAAGGTCGCCACATTTCCGGCAAGGTCGCCATAAATCGGCAAGTTCGGCACAAATCCGGCAGGTCGCCATAAATCCGGCAAGGCCGCCACGAATCCGGCAAGGACGCCACATTTCCGGCAAGGTCGCAATAAATCTGGCAAGGTCGCCACTAATCCGACAAGGTCGCCATATTTCCGGCACGGTCGCCATAAATCCGGCCAGGTCGCCACAAATCCGGCAAGGTCGCCATATTACCGGCAATGTCGCCATAAATCCCGCAAGGTCGCCACAAATGCGGCAAGGTCGCCATAAATCCGGCAAGTTTACGTCAAATCCGGCAAGGTCGCCATTATTCCGGGAAGGTCGCCATTGATCCGGCAAGGTCGCCACATTCCCGGCAAGGCCGCCATAAATCCGGCAAGGTCGCCACAAATCCGGCAAGGTCGCCACTTTTCCGGCAAGGTCGCCATAAATCAGCAAGGTCGGCACAAATCCGGCAAGGTCGCCACATTCCCGACAAGGTCGCCATAAATCCGGCAAGGTCGCCACAAATCCGGCAAGGTCGCCACATTTCCGGCAAGGTCGCCATAAATCCGGCAAGGCCACCACAAATCCGGCAAGGACGCCACATTTCCGGCAAGTTTGCAATAAATCTGGCAAGGTCGCCACAAATCCGACAAGGTCGCCATATTTCCGGCTAGGTCGCCATAAATCCCGCAAGGTCGCCACAAATCGGGCAAGGTCGCCATATTTCCGGCAATGTCGCCATAAATCCGGCAAGGTCGCCACAAATCCGGCAAGATCGCCATAATTCCGGCAAGGTCGCCACAAATCCGGCAAGGTCGCCATATTGCCGGCATGGTCGCCATAATTCCGGAAGGTGGCCTCAAATCCGGCAAGGTCGCCACATTCCCGGCAATGGCGCCATAAACCCCGGCAAGGTCGCCACAAACCCGGCAAGGTCGCCACATTTCCGGCAAGGCCGCCATAAATCCGGCAAGGTCGCCACAAATCCGGCAAGATCGCCACTTTTCCGGCAAGGTCGCCATAAATCAGCAAGGTCGGCACAAATCCGGCAAGGTCGCCACATTCCCGACAAGGTCGCCATAAATCCGGCAAGGTCGCCACAAATCCGGCAAGGTCGCCACATTTCCGGCAAGGTCGCCATAAATCCGGCAAGGCCACCACAAATCCGGCAAGGACGCCACATTTCCGGCAAGTTCGCAATAAATCTGGCAAGGTCGCCACAAATCCGACAAGGTCGCCATATTTCCGGCTAGGTCGCCATAAATCCCGCAAGGTCGCCACAAATCGGGCAAGGTCGCCATATTTCCGGCAATGTCGCCATAAATCCGGCAAGGTCGCCACAAATCCGGCAAGATCGCCATAATTCCGGCAAGGTCGCCACAAATCCGGCAAGGTCGCCATATTTCCGGCATGGTCGCCATAATTCCGGAAGGTGGCCTCAAATCCGGCAAGGTCGCCACATTCCCGGCAATGGCGCCATAAATCCCGGCAAGGTCGCCACAAACCCGGCAACGCCGCCATATTACCGGCATGGTCGCCATAATTCCGGCATGGTGGCCATAAATCAAGGTAGGTCGCCATATTTCCGGCAATGTCACTAAAATCGGCAAGGTGGCCTCAAATCCGGCTAGGTCGCCATATTTCCGGCGAGGTCGCTATAATCCGGCAAGGTGGCCTCAAATCCGGCAAGGTCGCCACATTCCCGGCAAGGTCGCCATAAATCCGGCAAGGTCGCCACAAATCCGGCAATGTCGCCAAAAAATGCGGCAAGGTCGCCATATTTCCGGCAAGGTCGCCATAAATCCGGCAATGTCGCCACAAATGCGGCAAGGTCGACATATTTCCGGCAAGATCGCCATAAATCCGGCAAGGTCGGTACAAATGCGGCAAGGTCGGCATATTTCCGGCAAGGTCGGCATATTTCCGGCAAGGTCGCCATAAATCCGGCAAGGTCGCAATAAATCCGGCAAGGTCGCCACAAATCCGTCAAGGTCGCCACATTTGCGGCAATGTCGCCTTAAATCCGGCAAGGTCGCCACAAACCCGGCAAGGTCGCCATATTTCCGGCAAGGTCGCCACTAATCCGGCAAAGTCGCCATATTTCCCGCAAAATCGCCATAATTCCAGCAAGGTCGCCACAAACCCGGCAAGGCCGCCATATTACCGGCATGGTCGCCATAATTCCGGCAAGGTGGCCACAAATCAAGGTAGGTCGCCATATTTCCGGCAATGTCACTAAAATCGGCAAGGTGGCCTCAAATCCGGCTAGGTCGCCATATTTCCGGCGAGGTCGCTATAATCCGGCAAGGTGGCCTCAAATCCGGCAAGGTCGCCACATTTCCGGCAAGGTCGCCATAAATCCGGCAAGGTCGCCACAAATCCGGCAATGTCGCCACAAATGCGGCAAGGTCGCCATATTTCCGGCAAGGTCGCCATAAATCCGGCAAGGTCGCCACAAATGCGGCAAGGTCGACATATTTCCGGCAAGATCGCCATAAATCCGGCTAGGTCGGTACAAATGCGGCAAGGTCGGCATATTTCCGGCAAGGTCGCCATAAATCCGGCAAGGTCGCAATAAATCCGGCAAGGTCGCCACAAATCCGTCAAGGTCGCCACATTTGCGGCAATGTCGCCTTAAATCCGGCAAGGTCGCCACAATTACGGCAAGGTCGCCACAATTCCGGCAAGGTTGCCATAAATCCCGCAAGCTCGCCGCAAATGCGGCAAGGTCGCCACATCCCCGACAAGGTCGACATAAATGCGGCAAGGTCGCCACAAATCCGTCAAGGTCGCCACATTTCAGGCTAGGTCGCCATAAATCCGGCAAGGTCGCCACAAATCCGGCAAGGTCGCCACATTTCAGGCTAGGTCGCCATAAATCCGGCAAGGTCGCCACAAATCCGGCAAGGTCGCCACATTTCCGGCAAGGTAGCCATATTTCCAGCAAGGTCTCCATAAATCCGGCAAGATCGCCTCAAATGCGGCAAGGTCGACATCTTTCCGGCAAGGTCGCAATAAATCCTGCAAGGTCACCACAAATGCGGCAAGGTCGCCATTAATCCGGCAAGGTCGCCACAAATGCGGCAACGTCGCCACAAATGCGGCAACGTCGCCATATTTCCAGCAAGGTCGCCATAAATCCGGCAAAGTCGCCATAAATCCGGCAAGGTCGCCACAAATCCGGCAAGGTCTCCACATTTCCGGCAAGGTCGGTACAAATGCGGCAAGGTCGGCATATTTCCGGCAAGGTCGCCATAAATCCGGCAAGGTCGCAATAAATCCGGCAAGGTCGCCACAAATCCGTCAAGGACGCCACATTTGCGGCAATGTCGCCTTAAATCCGGCAAGGACGCCACAATTACGGCAAGGTCGCCACAATTCCGGCAAGGTCGCCATAAATCCGGCAAGGTCGCCGCAAATGCGGCAAGGTCGCCACATCCCCGACAAGGTCGACATAAATGCGGCAAGGTCGCCACAAATCCGTCAAGGTCGCCACATTTCAGGCTAGGTCGCCATAAATCCGGCAAGGTCGCCACAAATCCGGCAAGGTCGCCACATTTCAGGCTAGGTCGCCATAAATCCGGCAAGGTCGCCACAAATCCGGCAAGGTCGCCACATTTCCGGCAAGGTAGCCATATTTCCAGCAAGGTCTCCATAAATCCGGCAAGGTCGCCTCAAATGCGGCAAGGTCGACATCTTTCCGGCAAGGTCGCAATAAATCCTCCAAGGTCACCACAAATGCGGCAAGGTCGCCATTAATCCGGCAAGGTCGCCACAAATGCGGCAACGTCGCCACAAATGCGGCAACGTCGCCATATTTCCAGGAAGGTCGCCATAAATCCGGCAAAGTCGCCATATATCCGGCAAGGTCGCCACAAATCCGGCAAGGTCTCCACATTTCCGGCAAGGTCGCCACAAATCCGGCAAGGTCGCCAAAAATCCGGCACGGTCGCTATATATCCGACAAGGTCGCCATGAATCCGACAAGGTCGCCACAAGTCCGGCAAGGTCGCCACATTTCCGGCAAGATCGCCATAAATCCGGCAAGGCCTCCACAAATCCGGCAAGGACGCCACATTTCCGGCAAGGTCGCAATTAATCTGGCAAGGTCGCCACAAGTCCGACGAGGTCGCCATATTTCCGGCAAGGTCGCCATAAATCCCGCATGGACGCCACAAATCCGGCAAGGTCGCCATATTTCCGGCAAGGTCGCCATAAATCCGGCAAGGTCGCCACAAATCCGGCAAGGTAGCCATATTTCCAGCAAGGTCTCCATAAATCCGGCAAGGTCGCCACAAATGCGGCAAGGTCGACATCTTTCCGCCAAGATCGCAATAAATCCTGCAAGGTCGCCACAAATGCGGCAAGGTCGACATATTTCCGGCAATGTCGCCATTAATACGGCAAGGTCGCCACAAATGCGGCAACGTCGCCATATTTCCAGCAAGGTCGCCATAAATCCGGCAAAGTCGCCATAAATCCGGCAAGGTCGCCACAAATCCGGCAAGGTCTCCACATTTCCGGCAAGGTCGCCACAAACCCGAAAAGGTCGCCAAAAATCCGGCACTGTCGCTATATATCCGACAAGGTCGCCATGAATCCGGCATGGTCGCCACAAGTCCGGCAAGGTCGCCACATTTCCGGCAAGATCGCCATAAATCCGGCAAGGCCTCCACAAATCCGGCAAGGACGCCACATTTCCGGCAAGGTCGCAATAAATCTGGCAAGGTCGCCACAAATCCGACGAGGTCGCCATATTTCCGGCAAGGTCGCCATAAATCCCGCAAGGACGCCACAAATCCGGCTAGGTCGCCATGTTTCCGGCAAGGTAGCCATCAATCCGGCAAGGTCGCCACAAACCCGGCAAGGCCGCCATATTACCGGCATGGTCGCCATAATTCCGGCAAGGTGGCCACAAATCAAGGTAGGTCGCCATATTTCCGGCAATGTCACTAAAATCGGCTAGGTGGCCTCAAATCCGGCTAGGTCGCCATATTTCCGGCGAGGTCGCTATAATCCTGCAAGGTGGCCTCAAATCCGGCAAGGTCGCCACATTCCCGGCAAGGTCGCCATAAATCCGGCAAGGTCGCCACAAATCCGGCAATGTCGCCACAAATGCGGCAAGGTCGCCATATTTCCGGCAAGGTCGCCATAAATCCGGCAAGGTCGCCACAAATGCGGCAAGGTCGATATATTTCCGGCAAGATCGCCATAAATCCGGCAAGGTCGGTACAAATGCGGCAAGGTCGGCATATTTCCGGCAAGGTCGCCATAAATCCGGCAAGGTCGCAATAAATCCGGCAAGGTCGCCACAAATCCGTCAAGGTCGCCACATTTGCGGCAATGTCGCCTTAAATCCGGCAAGGTCGCCACAATTACGGCAAGGTCGCCATAATTCCGGCAAGGTCGCCATAAATCCGGCAAGGTCGCCGCAAATGCGGCAAGGTCGCCACATCCCCGACAAGGTCGACATAAATGCGGCAAGGTCGCCACAAATCCGTCAAGGTCGCCACATTTCAGGCTAGGTCGCCATAAATCCGGCAAGGTCGCCACAAATCCGGCAAGGTCGCCACATTTCAGGCTAGGTCGCCATAAATCCGGCAAGGTCGCCACAAATCCGGCAAGGTCGCCACATTTCCGGCAAGGTAGCCATATTTCCAGCAAGGTCTCCATAAATCCGGCAAGGTCGCCTCAAATGCGGCAAGGTCGACATCTTTCCGGCAAGGTCGCAATAAATCCTGCAAGGTCACCACAAATGCGGCAAGGTCGCCATTAATCCGGCAAGGTCGCCACAAATGCGGCAACGTCGCCAGAAATGCGGCAACGTCGCCATATTTCCAGCAAGGTCGCCATAAATCCGGCAAAGTCGCCATAAATCCGGCAAGGTCGCCACAAATCCGGCAAGGTCTCCACATTTCCGGCAAGGTCGCCACAAATCCGGCAAGGTCGCCAAAAATCCGGCACGGTCGCTATGTATCCGACAAGGTCGCCATGAATCCGACAAGGTCGCCACAAGTCCGGCAAGGTCGCCACATTTCCGGCAAGATCGCCATAAATCCGGCAAGGCCTCCACAAATCCGGCAAGGACGCCACATTTCCGGCAAGGTCGCAATTAATCTGGCAAGGTCGCCACAAATCCGACGAGGTCGCCATATTTCCGGCAAGGTCGCCATAAATCCCGCAAGGACGCCACAAATCCGGCAAGGTCGCCATATTTCCGGCAAGGTCGTCATAAATCCGGCAAGGTCGCCACAAATCCGGCAAGGTCGCCATATTTCCGGCAAAGTCGCCACTAATCCGGCAAAGTCGCCATATTCCCCGCAAGATCGCCAAAATTCCAGCAAGGTCGCCACAAACCCGGCAAGGCCGCATAATTACCGGCATGGTCGCCATAATTCCGGCAAGGTGGCCACAAATCAACGTAGGTCGCCATATTTCCGGCAATGTCACTAAAATCGGCAAGGTGGCCTCAAATCCGGGTAGGTCGCCATATTTCCGGCGAGGTCGCTATAATCCGGCAAGGTGGCCTCAAATCCGGCAAGGTCGCCACATTCCCGGCAAGGTCGCCATAAATCCGGCAAGGTCGCCACAAATCCGGCAATGTCGCCACAAATGCGGCAAGGTCGCCATATTTCCGGCAAGGTCGCCATAAATCCGGCAAGGTCGCCACAAATGCGGCAAGGTCGATATATTTCCGGCAAGATCGCCATAAATCCGGCAAAGTCGGTACAAATGCGGCATGGTCGGCATATTTCCGGCAAGGTCGCCATGAAGCCGGCAAGGTCGCAATAAATCCGGCAAGGTCGCCACAAATCCGTCAAGGTCGCCACATTTGCGGCAATGTCGCTTTAAATCCGGCAAGGTCGCCACAATTACGGCAAGGTCGCCACAATTCCGGCAAGGTCGCCATAAATCCGTCAAGGTCGCCGCAAATGCGGCAAGGTCGCCACATCCCCGACAAGGGCGACATAAATGCGGCAAGGTCGCCACAAATCCGTCAAGGGCGCCACATTTCAGGCTAGGTCGCCATAAATCCGGCAAGGTCGCCACAAATCCGGCAAGGTCGCCATTATTCCGGGAAGATCGCCATAGATCCGGCAAGGTCGCCACATTCCCGGCAAGGCCGCCATAAATCCGGCAAGGTCGCCACAAACCCCGCAAGGTCGCCACATTTCCGGCAAGGTCGCCATAAATCGGCAAGTTCGGCACAAATCCGGCAGGTCGCCATAAATCCGGCAAGGCCGCCACAAATCCGGCAAGGACGCCACATTTCCGGCAAGGTCGCAATAAATCTGGCAAGGTCGCCACTAATCCGACAAGGTCGCCATATTTCCGGCACGGTAGCCATAAATCCGGCCAGGTCGCCACAAATCCGGCAAGGTCGCCATATTACCGGCAATGTCGCCATAAATCCCGCAAGGTCGCCACAAATGCGGCAAGGTCGACATATTTCTGGCAAGGTCGCCATGAATCCGGCAAGGTCGCCACAAATGCGGCAACGTCGCCATATTTCCAGCAATGTCGCCATAAATCCGGCAAAGTCGCCATAAATCCGGCAAGGTCGCCACAAATCCGGCAAGGTCACCACATTTCCGGCAAGGTCGCCACAAATCCAGCAAGGTCGCCAAAAATCCGGCAAGGTCGCTTTATTTCCGACAAGGTCGCCATAAATCCGGCAAGTTTACGTCAAATCCGGCAAGGTCGCCATTATTCCGGGAAGGTCGCCATTGATCCGGCAAGGTCGCCACATTCCCGGCAAGGCCGCCATAAATCCGGCAAGGTCGCCACAAATCCGGCAAGGTCGCCACTTTCCCGGCAAGGTCGCCATAAATCCGGCAAGGTCGCCACAAATCCGGCAATGTCGCCACAAATGCGGCAAGGTCGCCATATTTCCGGCAAGGTCGCCGTAAATCAGGCAAGGTCGCCACAAATACGGCAAGGTCCACATATTTCCGGCAAAGTCGCAATAAATCCGGCAAGGTAGCCACAAATGCGGCAAGGTCGACATAATTCCGGCAAGGTCGCAATAAATCCGGCAAGGTCGGCACAAATGCGGCAAGGTCGGCATATTTAAGGCAAGGTCTCCATAAATCCAGCAAGGTCGTCACAAATGCGACAAGGCCGCCATATTTTCGGCAAGGTCGCCATAAATCCGGCAAGGTCTCCACAAATGCGGCAAGGTCGCCATATTTCCGGCAAGGTCGCTATAAATCCAGCAAGGTCGCCATAAATCCGGCAAGGTCGCCACAAATCAGGCAAGGTCGCCACAAATCCGGCAGACGCCTATTTCCGGCAAGTTCGCCATGAATCCGGCAAGGCCGCCACAAATCCGGCAAGGTCGCCATAAATCCCGCAAGGTCGCCACAAACCCGGCAAGGTCGCCATATTTCCGTCAAGGTCGCCATAAATCCAGCAAGGTCGCCACAAATCCGGCAAGGTCGCCATATTTCCCGCAAGGTCGCCACAAATCCGGCAAGGTCGCCATATTTCCGACAACATCGCCATAATTCCGGCAAGGTCGCCACAAATCCGGCAAGGTCGCCATATTCCCGGCATGGTCGCCAGAATTCCGGCAACGTGGCAACAAATCAGGGAAGGTCGTCATATTTCCGGCAATGTCGCCATATATCCGGCAAGGTGGCCTCAAATCCGGCTAGATCGCCATATTTCCGGCGAGGTCGACGTAAATCCGGCAAGGTGGCCTCAAATCCGGTAAGGTCGCCATAAATCCGGCAAGGTCGCCGCAAATCAGGCAAGGTCGCTTTAAATAAGGCGAGGTCGTCATATTTCCGGCAAGGTCGCCATAAATCCGGCAAGGTCGCCATAAATCCGGCAAGGTCGCCATATTTCCGGCAAGGGCGCCATAAATCCGGCGAGGTCGCCATAAATCCGGCAAGGTCGCCATAATTCCGGCGAGGTCGCCATATTTCCGGCAAGGTCGCCGTATTTCTGGCACGGTCACCATGAAACCGGCTGGGACGCCATAAATCAGACAAGGTCGCCATATTTTCGGCAAGGTTGCCTCAAATTCGGCAAGGTCGCCTTATTTCCGGCACGGACGCCATAAATACGGCTAGGTCGCCAGAAATCGGGCAAGGTCGCCATATTTCCAGCAAGGTCGCCATAAATCCGGCAATGGTCGCCACAAATCCGGGAAGTTCGCCACATTTAAATCAAGGTAGCCATAAATTCGGCAAGATGGCGTCAAATCCGGCAAGGTCTCTACATTTCTGGCAAGGTCGCCATAAATCCGGCAAGGTCTCCACAAATCCCGCAAGATCGCCATAAATCAGGCAAGGTCGCCTCAAATCCGGCAGGGTCGCCACATTTGCGGCAAAGTCGCCATAAATCCGGTAAGGTCGCCACAAATACGGAAAGGTCGCCACAATTCCGGCAAGGTCGCCACAAATCTTACAAGGTCGCCACAAATCCGGGATGGTCGCCACATCCCCGGCAAGGTCGCCATTACTCCGGCAAGGTCGCCACAAACCCGTCAAGGTCGGCACATTTCAGGCAAGATCGCCAGATTTCCGGCAAGGTCGCCATAAATCCGGCATGGTCGCCATAATTCCGGCGAGGTCGCCATATTTCCGGCAAGGTCGCCATAAATCCGGCAAGATCGCCATAAATCCGCAACGTCGCCATAAATCCGGCAAGGTCGCCGTATTTCCGGCACGGTCGCCATAAAAACGGCTTGGACGCCATAAATCCGGCAAGGTCGCCATATTTCCGGCAAGGTTGCCTGAAATCCGGCAAGGTCGCCTTATTTCCGGCACGGACGCCATAAATACGGCTAGGTCGCCAGAAATCGGGCAAGGTCGCCACATTTCCGGCAAGGGCGCCATAAATCCGACGAGGTCGCCATAAATCCGGCAAGGTCGCCATAATTCCGGCGAGGTCGCCATATTTCCGGCAAGGTCGCCATAAATCCGCAACGTCGCCATAAATCCGGCAAGGTCGACGTATTTACGGCACGGTCGCCATAAAAACGGCTTGGACGCCATAAATCCGGCGAGGTCGCCATAAATCCGGCAAGGTCGCCATAATTCCGGCGAGGTCGCCATATTTCCGGCAAGGTCGCCATAAATCCGGCTAGATCGGCATAAATCCGCAACGTCGCCATAAATCCGGCAAGGTCGCCGTATTTCCGGCACGGTCACCATTAAACCGGCTGGGACGCCATAAATCAGACAAGGTCGCCATATTTTCGTCAAGGTTGCCTCAAATTCGGCAAGGTCGCCTTATTTCCGGCACGGACGCCATAAATACGGCTAGGTCGCCAGAAATCGGGCAAGGTCGCCATATTTCCAGCAACGTCGCCATAAATCCGGCAATGGTCGCCACAAATCCGGGAAGTTCGCCACATTTAAATCAAGGTAGCCATAAATTCGGCAAGGTCGCCTGAAATCCGGCAAGGTCGCTACATTTCCGGCAAGGTCGCCTCATATCCGGCAGGGTCTCCACAAATCCCGCAAGATCGCCATAAATCAGGCAAGGCCGCCACAAATCCGGCAAGGTCGCCACATTTCCGGCAAGGTCGCCATAAATCCGGCAAGAACGCCATAAATCCGCAACGTCGCCATAAACCCGGCAAGGTCGCCGTATTTCCGGCACGGTCGCCATAAAAACGGCTTGGCCGCCATAAATCCGGGAAGGTCGCCACATTTCAATCAAGGTAGCCATAAATTCGGCACGGTCGCGTCAAATCCGGCAAGGTCGCTACATTTCCGGCAAGGTCGCCATAAATCCGGCAAGGTCGCCACAAATCCCGCAAGGTCGCCAAAAATCAGGCAAGGTCGCCACAAATCCGGCAAGGTCGCCACATTTGCGTCAGGTAGCCATAAATCCGTTAAGGTCGCCACAAATACGGAAAGGTCGCCACAATTCCGGCCAGGTAGCCAGAAATCTGACAAGATCGCCACTAATCCTGGATGGTCGCCACATCCCCGGCAAGGTCGCCATAAATCCGGCAAGGTCGCCACGAATCCGGCAAGGTCGCCACATTTCCGGCAAGGTGGCAACAAATCGGCCAAGGTCGTGACAAATCCGACAAGGTCGCCATATTTCCGGCAAGGTCGCCATGAATCCGGCAAAGTCACCACAAATCCGGCAAGGTAGCCATATTGCCGGCAAGGTCCCCATAGATCCGGCAAGGCCGCCACAAATACGGCAAGGTCGCCACATCCCCGGCAAGGTCGCCATAAATCCGGCAAGGTCGTCACAAATCCGACAAGGTCGCCATAAACCCGGCAAGGTCGCCACATTTCCGGCAAGGGCGCATAAATCCGGCAAGGTCGCCACAAATCCGACACGGTGGCCACATTTCCGGCAAGGTCGCCATATTTCCGGCAAGGTCGCCACAAATCTGGCAAGGTCGCCATATTTCCGGCAAGGTCGCCATAAATCCGGCAAGGTCGCCACAAATCCGACAAGGTGGCGACAAATCCGGCAAGGTGGCGACAAATCCGGCAAGGTCGCCACATTTCAATCAAGGTAGCCATAAATTCGGCAAGGTCGCCACAAATCCAGCAAGGTAGCAACATTCCGGCAAAGTCGCCATAAATCCGGCATCGTCGCCATAAATCCGGCAAGGTCACCACATTCCCGCAAGGTCGCCATGAATCCGGCCAGGTCGCCACAAGTCCGGCTAGGTCGCCACATTGCCGGCAAGGTCGCCATAAACCCGGCAAGGTCACCGTAAATCAGGCAAGGTCGCCAAAAATCCGGCAAGGTCGCCATATTTCCGTCAAGGACGCCATAAATCCGGCAAGGTCGCCATAAATCCGGCAAGGTCGCCACAAATCCGGCAAGGTGGCGACAAATCCGGCAAGGTCGCCACATTTCAATCAAGGTAGCCATAAATTCGGCAAGGTCGCCACAAATCCAGCAAGGTCGCAACATTCCCGCATGCTCGCCATAAATCCGGCAAGGTCGCCACAAATCCGTCAAGTTGCCACATTTCAGGCAAGGTTGCCGCATTTTCGGCAACGTCGCCATAAATCCGGCAAGGTCCTCACAAATCCGATAAGGTCGCCAGAAATCTGACAAGGTCGCCATAAATCCGGGATGGTCGCCACATACCCGGCAAGGTCGCTATTAATCCGGCAAGGTCGCCACAAACCCGTCAAGGTCGCCACATTTCAGGCAAGGTCGCCAGATTTCCGGCAAGGTCGCCATAAATCCGGCATGGTCGCCATAATTCCGGCGAGGTCGCCATATTTCCGGCAAGGTCGCCATAAATCCGGCAAGGTCGCCACAAATCCCGCAAGGTCGCCAAAAATCAGGCAAGGTCGCCACAAATCCGGCAAGGTCGCCACATTTGCGTCAGGTCACCATAAATCCGTTAAGGTCGCCACAAATACGGATAGGTCGCCACAATTCCGGCCAGGTAGCCAGAATCTGACAAGATCGCCACTAATCCTGGATGGTCTCCACATCCCCGGCACGGTCGCCATAAATCCGGCAAGGTCGCCACAAATCCGACAAGGTCGCCATATTTCCGGCAAGGTCGCCATGAATCCGGCAAAGTCACCACAAATCCGGCAAGGTAGCCATATTGCCGGCAAGGTCCCCATACATCCGGCAAGGTCGCCACAAATCCCACAAGGTCGCCATAAATCCGGCAAGGTCGCCACAAATCCGGCAAAGGTCACCACATTTGCAGCAAGGTCGCCATAAATCCTGCAAGGTCGCCACAAATACGGCAAGGTCGCCACATCCCCGGCAAGGTCGCCATAAATCCGGCAAGGTCGCCACAAATCCGTCAAGTTCGCCACATTTCAGGCAAGGTCGCCGTATTTCCGGCAACGTCGCCATAAATCCGGCAAGGTCGTCACAAATCCGACAAGGTCGCCATAAATCCGGCAAGGTCGCCACATTTCCGGCAAGGGCGCCATAAATCCGGCAAGGTCGCCACAAATCCGGCAAGGTCGCCACATTTCCGGCAAGGACGCCATATTTCCGGCAAAGTCGCCACAAATCCAGCAAGGTCGCCATATTTCTGGCAAGTTCGCCATAAATCCGGCAAGGTCGCCAAAAATCCGGCAAGGTGGCGACAAATCCGGCAAGGTGGCGACAAATCCGGCAAGGTCGCCACATTTCAATCAAGGTAGCCATAAATTCGGCAAGGTCGCCACAAATACGGCAAGGTCGCCACATCCCCGGCAAGGTCGCCATAAATCCGGCAAGGTCGCCACAAATCCGTCAAGTTCGCCACATTTCAAAGTCGCCGCATTTTCGGCAACGTCGCCATAAATCCGGCAAGGTCGTCACAAATCCGACAAGGTCGCCATAAACCCGGCAAGGTCGGCACATTTCCGGCAAGGGCGCCATAAAGCCGGCAAGGTCGCCACAAATCCGGCAAGGTCGCCACATTTCCGGCAAGGTCGCTATATTTCCGGCAAGGTCGCCACAAATCCGGCAAGGTCGCCATATTTCCGGCAAGGTCGCCATAAATCCGGCAAGGTCGCCACAAATCCGGCAAGGTGGCGACAAATCCGGCAAGGTGGCGACAAATCCGGCAAGGTCGCCACATTTCAATCGTAGCCATAAATTCGGCAAGATCGCCACAAATCCAGCAAGGTAGCAACATTCCGGCAAGGTCGCCATAAATCCGGCATCGTCGCCATAAATCCGGCAAGGTCACCACATTTCCGGCAAGATCGCCATGAATCCGGCAAGGTCGCCACAAGTCCGGCTAGGTCGCCACATTGCCGGCAAGGTCGCCATAAACCCGGCAAGGTCGCCATAAATCAGGCAAGGTCGCCAAAAATCCGGCATGGTCGCCATATTTCCGTCAAGGTCGCCATAAATCCGGCAAGGTCGCCACAAATCCGGCAAGGTGGCGACAAATCCGGCAAGGTCGCCACATTTCAATCAAGGTAACCATAAATTCGGCAAGGTCGCCACAAATCCAGCAAGGTCGCCACATTCCCGCATGGTCGCCATAAATCCGGCAAGGTCACCACAAATCCGTCAAGTTCGCCACATTTCAGGCAAGGTCGCCGCATTTCCGGCAACGTCGCCATAAATCCGGCAAGGTCGTCACAAATCCGACAAAGTCGCCATAAATCCGGCAAGGTCGCCATATTTCCGGCAAGGACGCCATAAATTCGGCAAGGTCGCCACAAATCCGGCAAGGTCGCCACATTTCCGGCAAGGTCGCCATATTTCCGGCAAGGTCGCCACAAATCCGGCAAGGTCGCCATATTTCCGGCAAGGTCGCCATAAATCCGGCAAGGTCGCCACAAATCCGGCAAGGTGGCGACAAATCCGGCAAGGTCGCCACATTTCAAACAAGGTAGCCATAAATTCGGAAAGGTCGCCACAAATCCAGCAAGGTCGCAACATTCCGAAAGGTCGCTATAAATCCGGCATCGTCTCCATAAATCCGGCAACGTCGCCACATTTCCGGCAAGGTCGCCATGAATCTGGCAAGGTCGCCACAAGCCCGGCTAGGTCGCCACATTGCCGGCAAGGTCGCCATAAATCCGGCAAGGTCGCCACAAATCCCACAAGGTCGCCATAAATCCGACAAGGTCGCCACAAATCCGGCAAGGTCACCACATTTGCGGCAAGGTCGCCATAAATCCTGCAAGGTCGCCACAAATCGGACAAGGTCGCCATATTTCCGGCAAGGTCGCCATGAATTCGGCAAAGTCACCACAAATCCGGCAAGGTAGCCATATTGCCGGCAAGGTCCCCATACATCCGGCAAGGTCGCCACAAATCCCACAAGGTCGCCATAAATCCGGCAAGGTCGCCACAAATCCGGCAAAGGTCACCACATTTGCAGCAAGGTCGCCATAAATCCTGCAAGGTCGCCACAAATACGGCAAGGTCGCCACATCCCCGGCAAGGTCGCCATAAATCCGGCAAGGTCGCCACAAATTCGTCAAGTTCGCCACATTTCAGGCAAGGTCGCCGTATTTCCGGCAACGTCGCCATAAATCCGGCAAGGTCGTCACAAATCCGACAAGGTCGCCATAAATCCGGCAAGGTCGCCACATTTCCGGCAAGGGCGCCATAAATCCGGCAAGGTCGCCACTAATCCGGCAAGGTCGCCACATTTCCGGCAAGGACGCCATATTTCCGGCAAAGTCGCCACAAATCCAGCAAGGTCGCCATATTTCTGGCAAGTTCGCCATAAATCCGACAAGGTCGCCAAAAATCCGGCAAGGTGGCGACAAATCCGGCAAGGTGGCGACAAATCCGGCAAGGTCGCCACATTTCAATCAAGGTAGCCATAAATTCGGCAAGGTCGCCACAAATCCAGCAAGGTCGCCACATTCCCGCATGGTCGCCATAAATCCGGCAAGGTCACCACAAATCCGTCAAGTTCGCCACATTTCAGGCAAGGTCGCCGCATTTCCGGCAACGTCGCCATAAATCCGGCAAGGTCGTCACAAATCCGACAAGGTCGCCATAAATCCGGCAAGGTCGCCATATTTCCGGCAAGGACGCCATAAATTCGGCAAGGTCGCCACAAATCCGGCAAGGTCGCCACATTTCCGGCAAGGTCGCCATATTTCCGGCAAGGTCGCCACAAATCCGGCAAAGTCGCCACATTTCCGGCAAGGTCGCCATAAATCC
Organism: Malacoraja senta; assembly: GCA_038087875.1. NCBI lineage: Eukaryota > Metazoa > Chordata > Chondrichthyes > Rajiformes > Rajidae > Malacoraja > Malacoraja senta. The sequence continues at coordinate 274,014 of JAXLNO010005403.1, forward strand.
GGCAAGGTCGCCACAAATCCGGCAAGGTGGCGACAAATCCGGCAAGGTCGCCACATTTCAAACAAGGTAGCCATAAATTCGGAAAGGTCGCCACAAATCCAGCAAGGTCGCAACATTCCGGCAAGGTCGCTATAAATCCGGCATCGTCTCCATAAATCCGGCAACGTCGCCACATTTCCGGCAAGGTCGCCATGAATCCGGCAAGGTCGCCACAAGCCCGGCTAGGTCGCCACATTGCCGGCAAGGTGGCCATAAATCCGGCAAGGTCGCCACAAATCCCACAAGGTCGCCATAAATCCGGCAAGGTCGCCACAAATCCGGCAAGGTCACCACATTTGCGGCAAGGTCGCCATAAATCCTGCAAGGTCGCCACAAATCCGACAAGGTCGCCATATTTCCGGCAAGGTCGCCATGAATCCGGCAAAGTCACCACAAATCCGGCAAGGTTGCCATATTGCCGGCAAGGTCCCCATACATCCGGCAAGGTCGCCACAAATCCCACAAGGTCGCCATAAATCCGGCAAGGTCGCCACAAATCCGGAAAAGGTCACCACATTTGCAGCAAGGTCGCCATAAATCCTGCAAGGTCGCCACAAATACGGCAAGGTCGCCACATCCCCGGCAAGGTCGCCATAAATCCGGCAAGGTCGCCACAAATTCGTCAAGTTCGCCACATTTCAGGCAAGGTCGCCGTATTTCCGGCAACGTCGCCATAAATCCGGCAAGGTCGTCACAAATCCGACAAGGTCGCCATAAATCCGGCAAGGTCGCCACATTTCCGGCAAATGCGCCACAAATCCGGCAAGGTCGCCACTAATCCGGCAAGGTCGCCACATTTCCGGCAAGGACGCCATATTTCCGGCAAAGTCGCCACAAATCCAGCAAGGTCGCCATATTTCTGGCAAGTTCGCCATAAATCCGGCAAGGTCGCCAAAAATCCGGCAAGGTGGCGACAAATCCGGCAAGGTGGCGACAAATCCGGCAAGGTCGCCACATTTCAATCAAGGTAGCCATAAATTCGGCAAGGTCGCCACAAATACGGCAAGGTCGCCACATCCCCGGCAAGGTCGCCATAAATCCGGCAAGGTCGCCACAAATCCGTCAAGTTCGCCACATTTCAGGCAAAGTCGCCGCATTTTCGGCAACGTCGCCATAAATACGGCAAGGTCGTCACAAATCCGACAAGGTCGCCATAAACCCGGCAAGGTCGCCACATTTCCGGCAAGGGCGCCATAAATCCGGCAAGGTCGCCACAAATCCGGCAAGGTCGCCACATTTCCGGCAAGGTCGCTATATTTCCGGCAAGGTCGCCACAAATCCGGCAAGGTCGCCATATTTCCGGCAAGGTCGCCATAAATCCGGCAAGGTCGCCACAAATCCGGCAAGGTGGCGACAAATCCGGCAAGGTGGCGACAAATCCGGCAAGGTCGCCACATTTCAATCAAGGTAGCCATAAATTCGGCAAGATCGCCACAAATCCAGCAAGGTAGCAACATTCCGGCAAGGTCGCCATAAATCCGGCATCGTCGCCATAAATCCGGCTAGGTCACCACATTTCCGGCAAGATCGCCATGAATCCGGCAAGGTCGCCACAAGTCCGGCTAGGTCGCCACATTGCCGGCAAGGTCGCCATAAACCCGGCAAGGTCGCCATAAATGAGGCAAGGTCGCCGAAAATCCGGCAAGGTCGCCATATTTCCGTCAAGGTCGCCATAAATCCGGCAAGGTCGCCATAAATCCGGCAAGGTCGCCACAAATCCGGCAAGGTGGCGACAAATCCGGCAAGGTCGCCACATTTCAATCAAGGTAGCCATAAATTCGGCAAGGTCGCCACAAATCCAGCAAGGTCGCAACATTCCCGCATGGTCGCCATAAATCCGGCAAGGTCACCACAAATCCGTCAAGTTCGCCACATTTCAGGCAAGGTCGCCGCATTTCCGGCAACGTCGCCATAAATCCGGCAAGGTCGTCACAAATCCGACAAGGTCGCCATAAATCCGGCAAGGTCGCCATATTTCCGGCAAGGACGCCATAAATTCGGCAAGGTCGCCACAAATCCGGCAAGGTCGCCACATTTCAATCAAGGTAGCCATAAATTCGGCAAGGTCGCCACAAATCCAGCAAGGTCGCCATATTTCCGGCAAGGTCGCCATAAATCCGGCAAGGTGGCGACAAATCCGGCAAGGTCGCCACATTTCAAACAAGGTAGCCATAAATTCGGAAAGGTCGCCACAAATCCAGCAAGGTCGCAACATTCCGGCAAGGTCGCTATAAATCCGGCATCGTCTCCATAAATCCGGCAAGGTCGCCACATTTCCGGCAAGGTCGCCATGAATCCGGCAAGGTCGCCACAAGCCCGGCTAGGTCGCCACATTGCCGGCAAGGTCGCCATAAATCCGACAAGGTCGCCACAAACCCACAAGGTCGCCATAAATCCGGCAAGGTCGCCACAAATCCGGCAAGGTCACCACATTTGCGGCAAGGTCGCCATAAATCCTGCAAGGTCGCCACAAATACGGCAAGGTCGCCACATCCCCGGCAAGGTCGCCATAAATCCGGCAAGGTCGCCACAAATTCGTGAAGGTCGCCACATTTCAGGCAAGGTCGCCGTATTTCCGGCAACGTCGCCATAAATCCGGCAAGGTCGTTTCAAATCCGACAAGGTCGCCATAAATGCGGCAAGGTCGCAACATTCCCGCATGGTCGCCATAAATCCGGCAAGGTCACCACAAATCCGTCAAGTTCGCCACATTTCAGGCAAGGTCGCCGCATTTACGGCAACGTCGCCATGAATCCGGCAAGGTCGTCACAAATCCGACAAGGTCGGCATAAATCCGGCAAGGTCGCCATATTTCCGGCAAGGACGCCATAAATTCGGCAAGGTCGCCACAAATCCGGCAAGGTCGCCACATTTCCGGCAAGGTCGCCATATTTCCGGCAAGGTCGCCACAAATCCGGCAAGGTCGCCATATTTCCGGCAAGGTCGCCATAAATCCGGCAAGGTCGCCACAAATCCGGCAAGGTGGCGACAAATCCGGCAAGGTCGCCACATTTCAAACAAGGTAGCCATAAATTCGGAAAGGTCGCCACAAATCCAGCAAGGTCGCAACATTCCGGCAAGGTCGCTATAAATCCGGCATCGTCTCCATAAATCCGGCAAGGTCGCCACATTTCCGGCAAGGTCGCCATGAATCCGGCAAGGTCGCCACAAGCCCGGCTAGGTCGCCACATTGCCGGCAAGGTCGCCATAAATCCGGCAAGGTCGCCACAAATCCCACAAGGTCGCCATAAACCCGGCAAGGTCGCCACAAATCCGGCAAGGTCACCACATTTGCGGCAAGGTCGCCATAAATCCTGCAAGGTCGCCACAAATACGGCAAGGTCGCCACATCCCCGGCAAAGTCGCCATAAATCCGGCAAGGTCGCCACAAATTCGTCAAGGTCGCCACATTTCAGGCAAGGTCGCCGCATTTCCGGCAACATCGCCATAAATCCGGCAAGGTCGTCTCAAATCCGACAAGGTCGCCATAAATCCGGCAAGGTCGCCACATTTCCGGCAAGGACGCCATAAATCCGGCAAGGTCGCCACAAATCCGGCAAGGTCGCCACATTTCCGGCAAGGTCGCCACAAATCCGGCAATGTCGCCATATTTCCGGCAAGGTCGCCATAAATCCGGCAAGGTCGCCAAAAATCCGGCAAGGTGGCGACAAATCCGGCAAGGTGGCGACAAATCCGGCAAGGTCGCCACATTTCAATCAAGGTAGCCATAAATTCGGCAAGGTCGCCACAAATACGGCAAGGTCGCCACATCCCCGGCAAGGTCGCCATAAATCCGGCAAGGTCGCCACAAATCCGTCAAGTTCGCCACATTTCAGGCAAAGTCGCCGCATTTTCGGCAACGTCGCCATAAATCCGGCAAGGTCGTCACAAATCCGACAAGGTCGCCATAAACCCGGCAAGGTCGCCACATTTCCGGCAAGGGCGCCATAAATCCGGCAAGGTCGCCACAAATCCGGCAAGGTCGCCACATTTCCGGCAAGGTCGCTATATTTCCGGCAAGGTCACCACAAATCCGGCAAGGTCGCCATATTTCCGGCAAGGTCGCCATAAATGCGGCAAGGTCGCCACAAATCCGGCAAGGTGGCGACAAATCCGGCAAGGTGGCGACAAATCCGGCAAGGTCGCCACATTTCAATCAAGGTTGCCATAAATTCGGCAAGATCGCCACAAATCCAGCAAGGTAGCAACATTCCGGCAAGGTCGCCATAAATCCGGCATCGTCGCCATAAATCCGGCTAGGTCACCACATTTCCGGCAAGATCGCCATGAATCCGGCAAGGTCGCCACAAGTCCGGCTAGGTCGCCACATTGCCGGCAAGGTCGCCATAAACCCGGCAAGGTCGCCATAAATGAGGCAAGGTCGCCGAAAATCCGGCAAGGTCGCCATATTTCCGTCAAGGTCGCCATAAATCCGGCAAGGTCGCCATAAATCCGGCAAGGTCGCCACAAATCCGGCAAGGTGGCGACAAATCCGGCAAGGTCGCCACATTTCAATCAAGGTAGCCATAAATTCGGCAAGGTCGCCACAAATCCAGCAAGGTCGCAACATTCCCGCATGGTCGCCATAAATCCGGCAATGTCGCCATATTTCCGGCAAGGTCGCCATAAATCCGGCAAGGTCGCCAAAAATCCGGCAAGGTGGCGACAAATCCGGCAAGGTGGCGACAAATCCGGCAAGGTCGCCACATTTCAATCAAGGTAGCCATAAATTCGGCAAGGTCGCCACAAATACGGCAAGGTCGCCACATCCCCGGCAAGGTCGCCATAAATCCGGCAAGGTCGCCACAAATCCGTCAAGTTCGCCACATTTCAGGCAAAGTCGCCGCATTTTCGGCAACGTCGCCATAAATCCGGCAAGGTCGTCACAAATCCGACAAGGTCGCCATAAACCCGGCAAGGTCGCCACATTTCCGGCAAGGGCGCCATAAATCCGGCAAAGTCGCCACAAATCCGGCAAGGTCGCCACATTTCCGGCAAGGTCGCTATATTTCCGGCAAGGTCGCCACAAATCCGGCAAGGTCGCCATATTTCCGGCAAGGTCGCCATAAATCCGGCAAGGTCGCCACAAATCCGGCAAGGTGGCGACAAATCCGGCAAGGTGGCGACAAATCCGGCAAGGTCGCCACATTTCAATCAAGGTTGCCATAAATTCGGCAAGATCGCCACAAATCCAGCAAGGTAGCAACATTCCGGCAAGGTCGCCATAAATCCGGCATCGTCGCCATAAATCCGGCTAGGTCACCACATTTCCGGCAAGATCGCCATGAATCCGGCAAGGTCGCCACAAGTCCGGCTAGGTCGCCACATTGCCGGCAAGGTCGCCATAAACCCGGCAAGGTCGCCATAAATGAGGCAAGGTCGCCGAAAATCCGGCAAGGTCGCCATATTTCCGTCAAGGTCGCCATAAATCCGGCAAGGTCGCCATAAATCCGGCAAGGTCGCCACAAATCCGGCAAGGTGGCGACAAATCCGGCAAGGTCGCCACATTTCAATCAAGGTAGCCATAAATTCGGCAAGGTCGCCACAAATCCAGCAAGGTCGCAACATTCCCGCATGGTCGCCATAAATCCGGCAAGGTCACCACAAATCCGTCAAGTTCGCCACATTTCAGGCAAGGTCGCCGAATTTCCGGCAACGTCGCCATAAATCCGGCAAGGTCGTCACAAATCCGACAAGGTCGCCATAAATCCGGCAAGGTCGCCATATTTCCGGCAAGGACTCCATAAATTCGGCAAGGTCGCCACAAATCCGGCAAGGTCGCCACATTTCAATCAAGGTAGCCATAAATTCGGCAAGGTCGCCACAAATCCAGCAAGGTCGCCATATTTCCGGCAAGGTCGCCATAAATCCGGCAAGGTCGCCACAAATCCGGCAAGGTGGCGACAAATCCGGCAAGGTCGCCACATTTCAAACAAGGTAGCCATAAATTCGGAAAGGTCGCCACAAATCCAGCAAGGTCGCAACATTCCGGCAAGGTCGCTATAAATCCGGCATCGTCTCCATAAATCCGGCAAGGTCGCCACATTTCCGGCAAGGTCGCCATGAATCCGGCAAGGTCGCCACAAGCCCGGCTAGGTCGCCACATTGCCGGCAAGGTCGCCATAAATCCGACAAGGTCGCCACAAATCCCACAAGGTCGCCATAAATCCGGCAAGGTCGCCACAAATCCGGCAAGGTCACCACATTTGCGGCAAGGTCGCCATAAATCCTGCAAGGTCGCCACAAATACGGCAAGGTCGCCACATCCCCGGCAAGGTCGCCATTAATCCGGCAAGGTCGCCACAAATTCGTGAAGGTCGCCACATTTCAGGCAAGGTCGCCGTATTTCCGGCAACGTCGCCATAAATCCGGCAAGGTCGTCTCAAATCCGACAAGGTCGCCATAAATGCGGCAAGGTCGCAACATTCCCGCATGGTCGCCATAAATCCGGCAAGGTCACCACAAATCCGTCAAGTTCGCCACATTTCAGGCAAGGTCGCCGCATTTACGGCAACGTCGCCATGAATCCGGCAAGGTCGTCACAAATCCGACAAGGTCGGCATAAATCCGGCAAGGTCGCCATATTTCCGGCAAGGACGCCATAAATTCGGCAAGGTCGCCACAAATCCGGCAAGGTCGCCACATTTCCGGCAAGGTCGCCATATTTCCGGCAAGGTCGCCACAAATCCGGCAAGGTCGCCATATTTCCGGCAAGGTCGCCATAAATCCGGCAAGGTCGCCACAAATCCGGCAAGGTGGCGACAAATCCGGCAAGGTCGCCACATTTCAAACAAGGTAGCCATAAATTCGGAAAGGTCGCCACAAATCCAGCAACGTCGCAACATTCCGGCAAGGTCGCTATAAATCCGGCATCGTCTCCATAAATCCGGCAAGGTCGCCACATTTCCGGCAAGGTCGCCATGAATCCGGCAAGGTCGCCACAAGCCCGGCTAGGTCGCCACATTGCCGGCAAGGTCGCCATAAATCCGGCAAGGTCGCCACAAATCCCACAAGGTCGCCATAAATCCGGCAAGGTCGCCACAAATCCGGCAAGGTCACCACATTTGCGGCAAGGTCGCCATAAATCCTGCAAGGTCGCCACAAATACGGCAAGGTCGCCACATCCCCGGCAAAGTCGCCATAAATCCGGCAAGGTCGCCACAAATTCGTCAAGGTCGCCACATTTCAGGCAAGGTCGCCGCATTTCCGGCAACATCGCCATAAATCCGGCAAGGTCGTCTCAAATCCGACAAGGTCGCCATAAATCCGGCAAGGTCGCCACATTTCCGGCAAGGACGCCATAAATCCGGCAAGGTCGCCACAAATCCGGCAAGGTCGCCACATTTCCGGCAAGGTCGCCACAAATCCGGCAATGTCGCCATATTTCCGGCAAGGTCGCCATAAATCCGGCAAGGTCGCCACAAATCCGGCAAGGTGGCGACAAATCCAGCAAGGTCGCCACATTTCAATCAAGGTAGGCATAAATTCGGCAAGGTCGTCACAAATCCAGCAAGGTCGCAACATTCCGGCAAGGTCGCCATGAATCCGGCAAGGTCGCCACAAGTCCGGCTAGGTCGCCACATTGCCGGCGAGGTCCCCATAAATCCGGCAAGGTCGCCACAAATCCCACAAGGTCGCCATAAATCCTGCAAGGTCGCCACAAATGCGGCAAGTTCACCACATTTGCGGCAAGGTCGCCATAAATCCTGCAAGGTCGCCACAAATACGGCAAGGTCGCCACATCCCCGGCAAGGTCGCCATAAATCCGGCAAGGTCGCCACAAATCCGTCAAGTTCGCCACATTTCAGGCAAGGTCGCCGCATTTCCGGCAACGTCGCCATAAATCCGGCAAGGTCGTCACAAATCCGACAAGGTCGCCATAAATCCGGCAAAGTCGCCACATTCCCGGCAAGGGCGCCATAAATCCGGCAAGGTCGCCACAAATCCGGCAAGGTCGCCACATTTCAGGCAAGGTCGCCATATTTCCGGCAAGGTCGCCACAAATCCGGCAAGTTGCCATATTTCCGTCAAGGTCGCCATAAATCCGGCAAGGTCGCCACAAATCCGGCAAGGTGGCGACAAATCCGGCCAAGGTCGCCACATTTCAATCAAGGTAGCCACAAATTCGGCAAGGTCGCCACAAATCCAGCAAGGTCGCAACATTCCGGCAAGGTCGCCTTAAATCCGGCATCGTCGCCATAAATCCGGCAAGGTCACCACATTTCCGGCAAGGTCGCCATGAATCCGGCAAGGTCGCCACAAGTCCGGCTAGGTCGCCACATTGCCGGCAAGGTCGCCATAAATCCGGCAAGGTCGACAAATCTCACAAGGTCGCCATAAATCCGGCAAGGTCGCCACAAATCCGGCAAGGTCACCACATTTGCGGCAAGGTCGCCATAAATCCTGCAAGGTCGCCACAAATACGGCAAGGTCGCCACATACCCGGCAAGGTCGCCATAAATCCGGCAAGGTCGCCACAAATCCGTCAAGGTCGCCACATTTCAGGCAAGGTCGCCGCATTTCCGGCAAGGTCGCCATAAATCCGGCAAGGACGTCTCAAATCCGACAAGGTCGCCATAAATCCGGCAAGGTCGCCACATTTCCGGCAAGGACGCCATTAATGCGGCAAGGTCGCCACAAATCCGGCAAGGTCGCCACATTTCCGGCAAGGTCGCCATATTTCCGGCAAGGTCGCCACTAATCCGGCAAGGTCGCCATATTTCCGGCATGGTCGCCATAAACCGGCAAGGTCGCCACAAATCCGGCAAGGTGGCAACAAATCCGGCAAGGTCGCCACATTTCAATCAAGGTAGCCATAAATTCGGCAAGGTCGCCACAAATCCAGCAAGGTCGCAACGTTCCGGCAAGGTCGCCATAAATCCGGCATCCTCGCCACAAATCCGGCAAGGTCACCACATTTCCGGCAAGGTCGCCATCAATCCGGCAGGGACGCCACAAGTCCGGCTAGGTCCCCACATTGCCGGCAAGGTCGCCATAAATCTGACAAGGTCGCCACAAATCCCACAAGGTCGCCATAAATCCGGCAAGGTCGCGTCAAATCCGGCAAGGTCGCTACATCTCCGGCAAGGTCGCCATAAATCCGGCAAGGTCGCCACAAATCCGGCAAGGTCGCCACATTTGAGGCAAAGTCGCCATAAATCCGGTAAGGTCGCCACAAATACGGAAAGGTCGCCACAATTCCGGCAAGGTCGCCACAAATCTGACAAGGTCGCCACAAATCCGGTATGGTCGCCACATCCCCGCAATGTCGCCATTAATCCGGCAAGGTCGCCACAAACCAGTCAAGGTCGCCACATTTCAGGCAAGGTCGCCAGATTTCCGGCAAGGTCGCCATAAATCCGGCATGGTCGCCATAATTCCGGCGAGGTCGCCATATTTCCGGCAAGGTCGCCATAAATCCGGCAAGATCGCCATAAATCCGCAACGTCGCCATAAATCCGGCAAGGTCGCCGTGTTTCCGGCACGGTCGCCATAAAAACGGCTTGGACACCATAAATCCGGCAAGGTCGCCATATTTCCGGCAAGGTTGCCTCAAATCCGGCAAGGTCGCCATATTTCCGGCACGGTCGCCATGAATACGGCTAGGTCGCCACAAATCCGGCAAGGTCGCCATATTTCTAGCAAGGTCGCCATAAATCCGGCAATGGTCGCCATAAATCCGGGAAGGTCGCCACATTTCAATCAAGGTAGCCATAAATTCGGCACGGTCGCGTCAAATCCGGCAAGGTCGCTACATTTCCGGCAAGGTCGCCATAAATCCGGCAAGGTCGCCACAAATCCCGCAAGGTCGCCAAAAATCAGGCAAGGTCGCCACAAATCCGCCAAGGTCGCCACATTTGCGTCAAGTCGCCATAAGTCCGTTAAGGTCGCCACAAATACGGAAAGGTCGCCACAATTCCGGCCAGGTCGCCATAAATCCGGCAAGGTCGCCACAAATCCGGCAGAGTCGCCTATTTCCGGCAAGGTCGCCATAAATCCGACACGGCCGCCGCAAATCCGGCAAGTTCGCCACATTTCCGGCAAGGCCGCAACAAATCGGCCAAGGTCGCCACAAATCCGACAAGGTCGCCATATTTCCGGCAAGGTCGCCATGAATCCGGCAGTCGCCAGAAATCCGGGAAAGGTAGCCATATTTCCGTCAAGGTCGCCATAAATCCGTCAAGGTCTCCAAAAATCCGGCAAGGTCGCCATATATCCGGCAAGGTCGCCACAAATCCGGCAATGTCGCCATATTTCCGGCGGGGTCGCCATAAATCCGGCAAGGTCGACACAAATCCGGCAAGGTGGCGACACATCCGGCAAGGTCGCCACATTTCAATCAAGGTAGGCATAAATTCGGCAAGGTCGCCACAAATCCAGCAAGGTCGCTACATTCCGGCAAGGTCGCCATGAATCCGTCAAGGTAGCTACAAGTCCGGCTAGGTCGCCATATTGCCGGCAAGGTCCCCATAAATCCGGCAAGGTCGCCACAAATCCCACAAGGTCGCCATAAATCCGGCAAGGTCGCCACAAATCCGGCAAGGTCACCACATTTGCGGCAAGGTCGCCATAAATCCTGCAAGGTCGCCACAAATACGGCAAGGTCGCCACATCCCCGGCAAGGTCGCCATAAATCCGGCAAGGTCGCCACAAATCCGGCAAGGTAGCGACGAATCCGGCAAGGTGGCGACAAATCCGGCAAGGTCGCCACATTTCAATCAAGGTAGCCATAAATTCGGCAATGTCGCCACAAATCCGGCAAGGTCGCCACAAATCCCGCAAGGTCGCCATAAATCAGGCAAGGTCGCCACAAATCCGGCAAGGTCGCCACATTTGCGGCAAGGTCGCCATAAATACGTTAATGTCGCCACAAATACGGAAAGGTCGCCACAATTCAGGCCAGGTCGCCAGAAATCTGACAAGATCGCCACGAATCCTGGATGGTCGCCACATCCCCGCCAAGGTCGCCATAAATCCCGCAAGGTCGCCACAAATCCTTCAAGGTCGCCACATTTCAGGCAAGGTCGTCAGATTTCCGGCAAGGTCGCCATAAATCCGGCAAGGCCGCCACAAATCCGACAAGGTCGCCATAAATCCGGCAAGGTCACCACATTTACGGCAAGGTCGCCATAAATCCGGCAAGGCCGCCACAAATGCGGCAAGGTCGCCATATTCCCGGCAAGGTCGCCATAAATCCGGCAAGGTCGCCATAAATCCGGCAAGGTCGCCATAAATCCGGCAAGGTCGCCACAAATCCGGCAAGGTCGCCATAAATCCGGCAAGGTCGCCACAAATCCGGCAGAGTCGGCTATTTCCGGCAAGGTCGCCATAAATCCGAGACGGCCGCCACAAATCCGGCAATTTCGCCACATTTCCGGCAACGTCGCAACAAATCGGCCAAGGTCGCCACAAATCCGACAAGGTCGCCATATTTCCAGCAAGGTCGCCATGAATCCGGCAGTCGCCACAAATCCGGGAAGGTAGCCATATTTCCGGCAAGGTCGCCATAAATCCGTCAAGGTCTCCAAAAATCCGGCAAGGTCGCCATATTTCCGGCAAGGTCGCCACAAATCCGGCAATGTCGCCATATTTCCGGCGGGGTCGCCATAAATCCGCAACGTCGCCACAAATCCGGCAAGGTGGCGACAAATCCGGCAAGGTCGCCACATTTCAATCAAGGTAGGCATAAATTCGGCAAGGTCGCCACAAATCCAGCAAGATCGCAACATTCCGGCAAGGTCGCCACAAATCCGGCAAGGTCACCACATTTGCGGCAAGGTCGCCATAAATCATGCAAGGCCGCCACAAATACGGCAAGGTCGCCACATCCCCGGCAAGGTCGCCATAAATCCGGCAAGGTCGTCACAAATCCGACAAGGTCGCCATAAATCCAGCAAGGTCGCCACATTTCCGGCGAGGTCGCCATATTTCCGGCAAGGTTGCCACAAATCCGGCAAGGTCGCCATATTTCCGGCAAGGTCGCCATAAATCCGGCAAGGTCGCCACAAATCCGGCAAGGTCGCCACATTTCAATCAAGGTAGCCATAAATT